>KL269521.1:29912-39929 GCA_000699545.1 Podiceps cristatus | reverse complement strand
GGTTACAGGTTACCGATGCGGACGGGGCGTTCGTCCTCTGGAGTCTGCTGCTGCGGTTCCTGGTGTTAGCCTTCCTATCGTGCTGTTACCCAGACACCCGCCTTGAGAAAAAAGAATCGCTGTCACTGTGCGGGCGGCCCGGCGTTACAAGTGCACACGCCGCTTCGGGGCGGCCCTTGTATCTGGTTGTTTGTTTGTTTGGGGTTTTTAATCGCAAAACAAAAGCTTCTGCGGGTCAACAAATACGGAGGTAAATTTTCAGTTACGATTCCAGACACTACAAAACCTTTGCTGTGATCATGATAGAAAAATGATAATTTTTGCAACAAACTTTGGTTATTTTTTTTCCTGATCTTGGAAGCGATATTTTTTGCTATTTTTTTTTCCTAATTCTACTTTGACAGATAACACAAAACCACGATTTCTTGCATTATGAGCATCCCTTTGCACTCTTCCTGTTGTTTTAGTTGTTAACTATTTTTTTTCTTAGAGTACAGTATGACATAAATTATGATATAATATGGTATGCTGCATACATAAATCATGGGTTCACTTATTGGATTTTGCCTCATTCAAGTTCTTCCGTTTGAAGGGCTAGTGGAAAATAAATAATTCAAAGTACTTATTCCATTCGGGTAATTCCATAATAAATTTAGCTCTTTGCTGTACAGGTTTTGCATTTAACGCTTATCTTATGTGCAGTAATAAGTGGTGCTGTTACAAATTGTAAAATGTCTAGTTTAGCCAGGTTCAAAGTTAATTAGTATAAAAAAAATCCTTTTTTCAGATGTCATAGATGTGTTTACAAAAGCATCGTGTGACTTGGAGCAACAGCGTTAATATTTCTTATATTACAGCAATGATTAGTAAGCTCCAGAGTCCCTGTCAAGGCCCTTCAGGAGTTATTCAGCTGTTCTGTAATAATCTTTAAAAAAATCCCACCCGTAAACTAATTTCATTATATTGAAGTTCAGGGATGAAATTTAGTTGCTTGAAACCAAGCTACATCATGATATTTGAGAAACTGTATGTTTGCAGTAGTCATAAAACTTCATAATAACCTAGAGGTTTTACCAGTTACTTATTGGGATGTAGATTGTTGTTATCTCCTTATTTCTGAAGAAATCTTGGTTAAGGTGCCTTGCCGATCATAAGGCTTTGAAAAAGAGAGGGTGCTCTTATGGAGCTGTGGAGCCTGTACGGCATTAATTAGTATAAGTATCGCTTTTCTGAACATTTCATACGCGGTTCAATGTGTGCTAAATCTACCTGAATGAGTTTGGTGTCTGTTTTTCTCAACCTACAGCTTTTGGGGATGGGGGAGGACAGTGTGAAATCTTGGGCAAAAAGCTACAGAAAAACTAAGCAAACATAAATCACGATGAAGAACTCATCGTCTGATTGTGAGGTTTGTAAAAGGAGCTGAGAATTTGGTACTCGGGAGTTCATGGACACCGATCTCTCAGCATCAGAGAGCGTTGTGTCATTTTATTTATTTTTTTCTAATTTGATATTTGATACCATTCTCCTACTTTAAGATTTCAGTTACTGTCATTTCTAACTTACCATAGCTGAGATTTTGACTAAATGCACTGTTTGTTTTCTAGCTGCTCACAAACCAGTGCCCTAAATTCCCTTTTTTACAGAATCAGTGGTAATCCTCATGAAATGGCCAACTGCCCATCACAGCTGTGCCTTGTATGCTTCACTTGCATTAAGACCAAGCTTCATTTTTTCGGGGGGATTGAAAAAGTATTATTTTAATGTGGATGCTCAATCATATAGGAAATACACAAATCAGCAAAGATAATAGTTGCTGGAAACAAATAGGAAATTCTAACCTTTTTGGAAGCAGAGCCTGTACTTACTGTCAAGTAACATAACATTCAAACTCACTTGCTGAAGAGAGATGACTTGTAAGATCGGAGATGGGATGGGTTAGAGAGCAGGTTTTTTTCCTTCTGTACTCTGAGCACTTTGTTCTAGCTGAGAAGACAAGTAGTGGTTTTGGTACCAAAACTATCTTTACAAGGCTTGGAAGAATAGGGCCAAGTTCTCCAGTCTCTTGGGTGTCTTCAAAAGGGACGAGAAAAAGAAGGAAAAAAAAAAAAAAAAAAGGCATTTATATCCCAAGGATATGCCTGTGGTTTGAGTTTGGGTGTTTTGTTTTGGTTGGTGTTTTCTTTTTTCTTCCCCCCCCCCACCTTCTTCATCTTGACAGAGTGAGGGGGTGTTCACAGTGGGAGGCTGCCGTGGTTTTGTCTTGCTCTTTGTTCAGATTATGTATGCAGAGTGAAACCCTCAGTTTTCAAAAGCTGCAGTAGAGCTCTACGTAATGTTATAGAAAGACACAGAGTTTTGAAAAAAAGAAACTTCTTCACCCCCGCATGTTTTTTTTTCTTCCACTTGTATCTGAAGGTATGCCTATCAAAAAGAGAAATGTCCTAAAGGTAGACTAATCTGTGTCTCAGCACAGTAGAGTGTTAGATCTGTTGAGCCATCTGTATAGTATTTTGTGGCTATTTTTAACCTCTGCTGTGGTAGAAACTGCTTTTTTTTTTTTTTTTTTTTTTTTTTTTTTCCCCTGAAATTACTTTCTTTGGTAATATTCTCAAAGATAAAAAAATATTATTAAATATATCCCTTTATACTTTTTACCTCTTCAAAAGGTGATGCAAGCTATGGCTTCTGAAGAGTTATGTCAGAGAAAAAAGGAAGAAATGCTGCTTATTTACTATTTTTTTTCCCAATCATCCTTTAGAAAAGAAAAATCTCCATCCTCATACATTAACACACAGTTTTGCTTAAAACTGCTAAGCAATAAATAAATGTTTATTCAGGAAGGAGAAATAAGTAGATAATGTTGATGGGGACAAAGATCATCTCTATAGGTAATTGGTAACTTAATAATTCCAGGGAAATTACTAATATTCCAGGGGAAAAGGCTCATAGGATTTGGTATTTGATCTCAATCACAATTGAATAACAATCTTTTAAATGCAGGACATGAAAGTATAGAGTAGCCTTACAATAGACTTTGCGTTTTCTGTAATGGGTACAGGACTGCTGCAAAGCAATTGTGTGTTTTATTAGGAAGCTCTACTGAAAAATTAAGTCCTTCGGAAGGAGAGGCAGTCTAATTTGCAAGAGGCTCTTCTTTTAACAGATACTTAATGGTGAGTGGGTTTGAATGTTTCTGGCCTGACAGAAGGTAAAACCTGCATTTAGGGAGCAGGTCAAGGCAATTACGATGCTTAAAGTCTTAAATATCTAGTACTTTAGTCCTGATACACAGACTGAAATTTCCTTCATACTCTGCTGGGTGTTTTTATTGACTATTGTTCTTTTTAATACCCCTATAATTTTTTTTTTTTTTAATGAAGGAGTTCAAGGTTGGGAAAATGAAAAGAAAAGATGTTCATGCCTTAAAATTGAGTTGCTTTTAGCATGGTGTATGAGTTTTAGGAACATGGACTGTAGATGAAAATCCAGTGGCTACCTTGGGGTACTTCTCATGCTTCCTTTTCCAAGTGTGTAACGGGATAGGAAGAAGCATCTTCAGTACTCATTCTTGTCTTTAGTGGGAGTGCACATTTAGCTTCTCAAGGGATTTGTCGTGACATTGCCTGACTTCTGAACAAATCGGGTATCTACATAAGACCCATTCATAGATCTGACCTTCTGCTTGGTGCCGAAATTTTTCCTTAATTTTCTATACCTGAAGTAGTAGTGTGGTTTAGATGGACTGAGAATCTCTAAAAAGCTAGTCATTCTCCCTTCATGGAGGCACTTGTTACTTCATTAACTGGTCTTGTTAAACTGCTTTGAGCTACTTAGAGGAACACTGCTGTTGTAGAGTAGAGCTTTTTTGTTATTGTTGTTTTACTCTAATTTTAAGATCTTAATGACCTGCATTCTTTATAAAAAACTTGAGAATTTAATTTGCATTTAACTTGTGAATTTAAATGAGGATTCATAAAGATCACACTTTTTATATTGCTCCCGAGTTTTCAGTATTCAGAAACTTGGACTTCTAATTAAGATTCTCATGGAGAATTCTCCAAGGATGTTTGATACTTCAGTGGCACCAGTGGACCTAGTAAGTTTAGTAATCCAAAGAGACTGCTGAAATTACTAGAAGACGCAATTCTGTCACAGAAAAATAGATGAGAGATTGTAACTCTTAGCTATTGTTCACCAGAGCAGCAAGGTCAGGTTTCCATGTTGGCACAAATAAAGGAATTTTTAGGGTTCAGCTTTTCCATTTACATTCCAAGGAACACTAACATATAAAGAAAATTTCAAAACTATCCTCATCTTGACGGAAAGTTTAGAGCAACACAGCTATTAATACACTCCCTTAAATGACACTTTATTTGAATAGTGCTATTTACGATGTTCTTTCAAGGCACTGAAAAAAAAAATCCAATTTTTAATAAGATTTACCTGGCTATATTTGCTCTTATTTTTCTTACCGGGTACAGCTGCGCAAATTGAGATGCACTTCACCTTATTCCATGCGATACCTTAGAAAGGCCCATAATAAGTCTTTTTATTCTAGATTGTACTGTTGTGGGTTGTAACTCCAATAAGAAATATAGAGCTTAGTTGAAAATAATCGTTAAATATGACATATTAAACCTTATATTACGCAGGTGCATGGGTGCTGAAGAAATAAGCTAAATATTATTTCTATTTTGTCTTGCTTAATGAATATTTTAAATGAGAAAGCTAAGGAAATCAGAAATTTTTGGTTTGTCGCATAACTCTGCTGTCTGACTACAGATGATGATGCTGTGGTAAGACGTCTGGGCATTAGATTCCTACATTCTGATTTAAGTATAGCTTGATATAGTATTATTTGTGAAAAAAACCTTGTACCTATTCCAAAGCTTTTCAAAACTTCCTCAGTAAGGACACGTTAAAATAGGCAATCCCCACCAACGCTGATTTTCTTTAGAACTCTCGTTTTACCATTTATATTTCATTGGGTATCACCACAAAATTGCAGGTTCCAGTTCTGCCTTGATATTTTGGTTGGTTTATTCTGCTTTTTGTCATTTTTAAAATCTGCTAAATGAGGATGATAAATGAAATAGCTCTGCCACTGTAAATGCTGTTGAATATTTTTTAATAGTAGTTTTAATATGCCAGATTTTGTTAAAAACTTTTGCAACATAATTAGCAGTAGTAAACGTATTTTACGATTAGGGTATTTTACAGCTCTAAGAACCGTGAGAAATTGGAACATCATCTTAACTAACAGTACTAAGAGCCCTGTGTTCCAGGCGACGCAGCCAGCTAGATAGCGACGGGGAAAGTAATGATGAGGTCTTTTTCCACTGAAAAGTGAGGAAAAAAATAGCCATTCGTATCTCAGACACACTAATGGAAGAAATTAAAGATGCTAAATTCACAAGCTGGCTGAGCGACATGAAGATCTCGTTCTCTGCTTGGGCCTCTCTAAGCTGAAGAGACTATATGTATTGTCTTGAGTCAGACATGCAATGGGGTTTTCAGACAGCGTCATATGTGGGGCTGCCCAGGGTACAAGTCTTACATTCGCTTTACCAAACTCATTCTAGAATTAGTTCAGTTATCCGAAGCATAGGTTACGGTAGATTATTTATCAGAGACAAGTGTAACTCAAAACTAAGCTACAGTGTGCAACAATATGTTTTAACAACTCTGAGCCTCAATGAATGCAAATTCATCACTGTTTTCTCAGAATGAGATTCTGAGTCTGCCTCAATTTGGGTTATCATCTGGCTTGTGAGGGCTTGAAGCCAGTGCAGTTCCCAAGCGAGGAATTGTTCATTTATCTGATGGGTGAGGTCGCAGTTTAGTTCACGATCCATTTGACTATTCTAAATGGGATTTTGAAGGAGCTGGTATCTCAGTTATCCTTTTAGGTCATCTCCGACATACATATATCAGGAAAGTAGTAACATTTATGATGTAACTATTTGGTCTGCTTAAAGGTAGGGCCTCTTGAGGAAAAAAAAAAAAAAAGAAACCGTATAAATTAGATTCTGTCTCTGTAATTCAGGAAAAGGAAGTGTAGTTTGAAGAGCATCCGGTATGAAGAGTATCTGCAGAAATCGCTGTTGACCAACGGGATGCCACTGTTCATATGGGGTTTGTTTGTTTCTTTAGTAACAATGTAGGATAAGAAGACACATGGGTTTTCTTGCTTCTTGGCTGTTATTCTTACTGGGTTTCTGTGTAGCGCTGGTAGCTCAAGGAGGATACGCAAACAAAGGGAACCAGAGCACTCTCAAATCTGTGTTGAAAAATTCATAAGGAAATCACAGTTGCTGAAGAGCTGTAGCTAGTCACGTATGCTCCAGATAACTACTGTGATGATGGCAAGCTTTGGAGTTAGAAAATGTTTGAAATGTTATATCCTGTTCACTGCTTGTCTGATTCAGTAGATTTACTTTTGCTTAAAAATTTCCTTACTCCTTACTGTTTGTTTCTTTAGTAATTCACCAATAGTATGCTTTTCGAAGCCAGAAGTAGGTGTATATCATATTTGCATTGTTATCTTTCAACTTCATTAAGTCATTGGAGTTAGCGCTTTTAATGAATTAATTTTCCTGAACCGTTAATCAAAATATTTTGGGGGGGAGGAAGTCCCTTTTTATCTTTGTGCTGTTTTGCGTCAGTCCATTACCACCTTTTTCTGCGTGGTCATCCTAAAAGTAACTTAATAGTATGAGAAAATAGAAACAAAAGAGCAAAGGGGATTAAACAGTGAAAATGCTAGGAGAAGCAGGCAATCCTAAGAATTTCCAAAATTTATGAATGAGTTAAGAGATCATAGGGAGGCATTTTTACAGCACAAAAGAGTGAATAAAAATGAATATAGAAAAGTGAGTAACGATGCAGAAATGGTAGGTAGGCAGGTGGATGGATGGATAGATAGATAGATAAAACAATACCAGGGAGTAATAGCAGACTGAACGTATCAAACAATCTCCTGTGTGTAAGCAGTGCTCCTTAGCTGGTTTTGCTGAAGTAGGACTGTACACTGGGGATTTGCAGATGTCTCGACAGAACCCTCTTCACATAAAGCCATGTCAGCAGCACCAGCTTCAGCACTGAGTATTGATTTCAAAGTCACTTGCTAAAAGAAAGAGGACAAAGTAACTTACAGAGACAGATGGTATTCAGATTTCAAAGGTGGTGGGACTGTGAGTGTGTGAAAAATAACGAATGTAAGTGTGCATAGAGCCAAACGCTTCAGAGAGAAACAGGTACTGCCTGAATGCAAAATCTGCATGTCTGAAGACTCTGCAGAGGCAGATCTTTCACCTGAGAGAACGCAAGACCTATGCCTTACTGTTTACTCTCACCTGAAATGTTTCTGAATTGTATTGGTACCATACCTAAAATTGAAATGTGGTAAAACGTATTGCTGAGTTTTGAAGTAGTCTTAGTGGAGAGGCCTGGAGGCCTCAATTCCTCTTGTGCAGAAAGCTTCCGTTTTGTTTATATTTTTATATATTTAAAAAATTTCCTTTTTATTTATATTAAGCATTCAATAAACACTTATACATCTCTGAAGGCTGGTCCTTTGCAGAGGAAGGTTGTCATTTCAAAGCTATTTAGATGAAATTCCACTGAACACTGTCACACCTGAAGGGCTTTGAATCAATTGCAATGAGATTTGTTTTTTTTAGATTTTCAAAGACTCAGGTGAGTACTCAGTCAGGGTTTTTAATAGCGCTTGGATATCCAACAATGCCGTAATTGTTAGGAGTTACGCACCTACTGCTGTTTTGCAAGGTGTTGGAGTTCAGTGCACTCAATACTTTAAAAAGCTGACCCTAAATATCTCATTTTTTTTTTCAAACAGGTCTATATTCACCAGAAAACTCAATTCTTAAAAATATGAATTTAGACCTGAATATCTCTTCCTGGTTACCTCTTCTATAGATGCATTCGTTACAGAGTACTTATGGCTACACCCAGAGTTAGCCCAGAATTCTGACTTAGGCAAGCTGCAAGCTTCATCATAAGTCGCCTAGCCTACAGAGTGTAATTGGTAGGTAGTGTGCGTGTGTCGTTGAAGTAATTGCAAACTAAGGAATATATAAAAGCCGTGGGTCCCTGGCATCAGCTGTCTGCGGCACATCACAGGGTGAGGAGTCCTTGCCTAGGGGTATGGGAGATATCATGGGATGCGGGGGGAGAGCACTTGAGGAGTGTGCCAAATCGGGGAAAGAACAATCAACATGCTTTGGGATCAACATTTTACAATCACTACAAAACCTTTTTCTAATATGCCAAAGCAAGGATTTTTTTATATGAAATGTTTCGTACTGGAGTTTGTTTATATTACAATGTTATAAGCAGATGCTGTTGTCTATTCAGCAAACACCAATGCATTGTTCTCACTATTGTGAAGTGCCTTGGTGTCTAGGCTTCAGTAAAAAAGGAGAAGGATTTTCAGAAGCACAAGTAGCTGGTAGAAATAAATGAATAATGCACAGGAGCTTAACCATGTTGCTATTAATAATTCACACTTCAGAAATGCAGGACTTTGAAGTTGCTGTTTTAGAAATCCAGCATCTAAATAAAATGGAACAACAGAGTGGAAAAACAGCCTGTCATAAGAAAGCACTTATTATTGCTGTCCTCCCTGAAACGTGGTTGGACTCAAAGGTATTTCATAATGATTGATTTGGTAATTATCTTGAGCATACTTGAACATAAATAAAACCTTGCCATAAAGATTTTATGGATGTAGTCTGCACAGAAGCCCTGCATACTTTCAGTGGTAACAATGGGATTTCAGTGGATGTACCTGAGATTTTGACTGGATTTACTTTTATGGGGTTTAGCTATGAATAAGAAATGATGCGTCTTCTATCTCATCAAATGCAAGTAGTGGGTGAAGAGGAATTAAAAAGATTGTGCTAATCACGCTTCAAGATGGTAAGGAGCACAGGCTAATGAGGTGAGAATAATACTTCAAGTTTTGGCCCCCGTGTAAAGAGAAGTTCCCTGATCTTTATCTCCTGGACTGTCGGAGGTTTTTCCACGGCTGAGGCATGAAACAACTACTTTTTAGAATATTACTCTGAAGGATATATAATGTGTTGTTAGGGATCAATCCCAGTTTTCTATTATATTGTACTGTAGGAAAGGTGCATCTCCAACTTTCTATAGTTTTATATCTTAGGAAATCTGGAAGTAAGTATGAGATTGACTTGTATTCAATCTGAGCAATAAACAAAGCGTTTTGCAATCGGTATTCATAAGTGCTTGTACTTTAATGGAAAGATTTTCTTCAGAAGGAAAAATGATGCTTCGTATTCTAATGACTAGACAGATCTGTCTGCTGTCAGTCTGGCCAGGCAGTTTTCCATCTTGGTCACCATGTGTAACTTTATGTCCAATTCTGTGCCTCGGTTCTGGAGCGAGTTATCTGAGGGGCCACAGATTTGGTTTCTGAGGTGTTTGGGATTTGTTTGTGCTGAAGTTTAGTGCCTTGCATCCAACAGTAGTAGTACTGTAGTTGTTGTGATTATTTAGTGATATAAACAATCTTTTACTGTTTTACCTTTTATTAGACTTAATGATTCAGTTTGGTGAGATTTGGAAATTGAAGCTTCTCTTCAGTTTGCTCTAAGACTACCTTAGAGCTTTCTGATGCTCTTATGTTTCTCATGAGTGTATAAGTTGGTCAGGTAAAGAGCCTCCTTCACATCTTGCATCACTTCTGTATTATTACTAGGAGGGAACTGTTAGCTCTTGGAGGATCTGGGCACATGTCAGATGTTCTCATGGTCACAATAAGCATGAAGGAGGAAGCTGTGCTTGTTAGCTACTAGTGCCACTCTTAGAAATAAGTAATTTTGTACCTATGGCTGTCCATAGGTATTTGCTGACAAACTTTTTACCTACGTAGAAGTAATCTAAGTTTCTTGATGGGCTGGAATGAAAACAAGGCAAGGCAAGGAATCAAGAAATTGATAACTGGCTATTCAGCATTTTTTTTCTCTTCAA
>KL269521.1:0-29881 GCA_000699545.1 Podiceps cristatus | reverse complement strand
AGATAAATGCCTTCAAAACAAATCTTCCTTTAACTTAGGAAAGCATTTTTGCTAGTGCTAAATTCTGTCTGAGGTTAACAGTCACCACTCCAGTCCTGCAGTTGTTTTAAATTTTTGAGTAACCTTGAGCTGCTAAGAAAGCCTTGTTACATAAGGAAAAAGACCTATTCTTGACCAAATACTATGTGAAGTTCCATGAAAAAGAGAGGGATCTGGGAAAAGAGAGAGAAACAGCAGGAAACTTTTTTTTTTTTTTTTTTGGGGGGGGGAAGGTGAGGGGGGTCAGGAGGAGATATTAAAACTAGATATTAAATCTATGCTCTCTACTTACCAGATTTGATATTATGAATATATGATGACTGTGTTTCTTAAAATGGACAGTCGTCATTATAATATGTGAAGCAGTATAGAAATGTGTTTTTCAAAACAATGAATATTTTTTGTGTGACTGTTATTTTTTTGTTCCAAGTCTATATTATCTTCCAGGCAGGCATTTCTCTATGCCACCTAAGTTTCAAAATTTAACCATAGAAAAAGAACACTGGGGATGTTCTTCAGAGTCTTTTTTTAGCATGTAGAACAATTAGTTCAAAAATACCAAATCATTAGGTAAAAAAGGTAATAGAAGAAAGAGTAATGTGATGCTTGTCCGTGAATTAAGAAAAAAAAAAATTAAAAAGATGGGCATTATAGTTTAGAGTGTAGCAATGGGAAAAACTCCCCCTCGCCTCCTCAAACTCTGAAGCTGTGACTTCTTTTAAATCTACTGTAGAAAAAAATTAAGAAGAAATAACACTTTTTTTATTTTCAAGCTTTTAACTGTGAACGCTTTTCTTGTTCATGTAGAGACTCCCATGAGAAATGAATTTTGAGATATCAACCCAAAGTGATGTGCAGAGGTGGAATAATTAGGCTATCGTGATTTTAATTTTCTTTCTGGTTTTGATAATTATTCACTTATTTCTACTGCCAGTCACTTTCTTTCTATAGGAATTTTAATAGGCTGTTTTGAAAGCTGCATTAGTGTGACTGGTTGGAAGAGTTGATCAAATTTCAAGAAAATTCTAGTCCCATGAAAATTTGTTCTTACTGCTGTAAAGTCACCGTTTTGAGCATTCCTGACTGGTTCTGTTTGTGGTGTTACCAGTTCACGACTAGGTAGCTAGAAAGAGTAAAGTTATAGGATTGCAAAGATACCTCCCTTGGTGTCTGGTCAACTGGGAAATGCTGAGAAGAAAGTATTTTATAAGTTGAAGGCTTAAGATAGATCCTTTCTGAATGCTCATATAATCTAATCTTGTAAACTGAGAGGTAGTGGGAAAAATACCAGATAACAGCAGATACAGTATCTAGAGAAGAACAAAGAAAATTAGTGAGTTTATTCTGTTATCTCTATTGATGCCTGAAATGGTAAATGTTTGAAGTGATGGAAGTAACAGAGTGTGCTTTACCATTCCACCAAGGCCAGGACTTCATTGCTAGATTTTGCTACTGTGCAAATACCTGGTTTTGTATTTTTTGTAATTAGGTCATTCTTTGTGACCAACGTATTTATATAATTTATTCTTTCATAAGAGATCAAGCTACACCCTCCCTTCCCATCCCATCCCAGCTTTCAGATAGTAGAGGATGATAGTCTTTCCAGGTTCCCTTTCAACTTTCCAGTGCTATGTGCAGAAGGCTATTGGAAAGAGCATATGAGAGGTATCTGTTACTTCGTGCTTTTCAGAGCCCTTTCACGACTTCTAGAGAGACAGGGAGAGAATAAGCGGCTGGAAAGAAGGTCGAAGCTTTGGTACCTGTCTCTCGCAATTGAATATGTAAAGCTATTTCTTCCTCTGCGGTCGTCTGGGGATCCTTGAATGACAGTGGGGCCTTGAAATTGCCCATTTCTAAATGGTTATGAGATTTTAGTTCATTTCCAGCACTCTTGTTAAGCTGTCAAATGTACATTTATATTTTATATGTCTGGTATATATGTCCATATGTCAGAGAAAGGAAGTAGCTATCAGTGAAGATGCTGCCTTCTTAAACCATCACTCTTGCATTAATTATGTGAGTGTTAATACACCATGAGAAAGCAAATGATGACAGCTGAATTCAAACTAGCAGCAACTTTTTCCAGAATGTTCCATAGACTTCATCAAGAACATGCTCAAAATTTATACTCTTCTGAAAAATACATTTCACCTTAGAGATTTTAGTCTTATAATAAGTTTACTTTAGCTTCTTCTAGCTTCATTAGGGTATTTTCATCTCTTTTTTCCCCTCTCTTTGTCTGAAATTCACGGTTTCCAGGAGGTGCAGGGCTGGAGTGGAGAGGGGCAACAGTCCTTTAGCACCTTTTCTTGGTGCTGCTACTTTCATTCATTTTTGCTCCTTGTGTTTATTAGATAATTATTTAATACTGTTTCCCCTAGAGGGTTTGTATTAATGCAGTTTTGGTGATGTGCTTTCTTTCCCATGCTGGTTTGCTTTTCATTTCATGTGTTCATTTTTCTTGTAATGATCTGTCTTTTGTAAACACAAGGTTTTCCTCACTGATTCAGTTTGAAATGTCATTTTATGCTTGCTAAATATTTGAGTGCTGAAATCACGGCAAAAAAACTGTAGACTAAAAATTGACTATAACTATTGGATGAAGATATATTTTATGCTACACAACAATTGTCAAGTTACCAATTTTATGAGTGGGGTTGTGTTTGGTTTTTAATGCTTACAAAAATGTAAATCTGCATTGCTCTTGCAAGCTTTCTTGAAAGTATTTCTGGACATTTCTGGACATGTGAGCTTCTAGATGTAAGCAAGTGGTTCATTATATGTTGCTAGCAAGACTTCATTTGTTTTGCGTGGGGTGTTTTTTGATTGTGGGTTTTTTGTTTGTTTTGGGGTTTTGTTTGGTGGGTTTTTTGTTTGTTTTGTTTTTCTTTTTTTCCTGAGTACTGGTATCATGGATGCTAATAAGGTTATAACTGCATATGGGACCCTTGTATGCTAAGAAGTGAACCAAAGTAATACATCTGATGAGAACTACTTCAACATCTATCAACAGCACAGTGTAGCTCTATGGTACTGATAGCAGATTGCCTGCTGTTTTGCCTGCAGATTGTCTGAGTTTTAAAATGACACAGCACTGATGGTCCAGTTCTCTTCAGATTTGTAAAATATGCTTTTATTTTTCATTTTTTTTTCCACAAGAAAACATAGCTAAGAACCTGGCCAAAAATTAGAAATCATTCATTAATATTGGCCAAGAAAATCTGAAGGTACTGATTAACATTTTTTGGTTTGTTTGTGGGTTGTTTTTTTTATTGTTGTTGTTTTTAAATAATCCAGTAATTTGGGCATCCAGGAGGTAAATATTCTATCACACTGCATTATGGAAGCAGACAGAGACTGAAATACTGATGGTTCCCATTCAAGAGTCTGCACTGAGAGAGCACGAAGTGGTGGCAGGGAGAGAGACTGAGAAAGAGAGAAGGTCCTAACCCTACTAGTTATATCCATGGGAATATTTTTTCCCAATGTGGGCAAAAATACTACTTGTCAGAGCAGGAAATGACACTTTTTAATAAATGCCTTATGAGAAGTTATGCTAATCAAGAAGTTATCTATTCATGATCCTCTTTCTCTTTTTATCTCATGAATTTATCTCAGTTTAATGCAAACCTGCTTTGTAAACTTCTTATAAAATTGTGCCAGGGGTTAGGTTTTGCATGAACTTTAGTTCATGAAAAAGGGGGTCTTGAGGACGGTAGAAGGAAATGTGTGACAACTGCTAAAGGAACAGAGCTGTTTCACAGTCTCACAATTGTAGGTGCTGAATGAATATATGATGCGAAGTCAATTTTCCACAAATAGTATTTTTTCCAATGCGGGAAAATCATGCAAAAACTCAATCTGTAATAGTGGGAAACTGACAGTCCTACATGCGGCGTGGTCTCTTTCTTGGTAAGCAGATGGATTTTGCAGAAAGTTGTCATGTTGCTCTATTTGGAAGACATTGTTTCACTGAGGATAGTTGCAGCTGGAGTATTGCGTGCTCCTGTACCTGCAGAGTTTAGGCAACGTTGTCAGGCCATGTTCTCCAAAATGGACATCCGTTTTTTAAATCATATTGCAGGAAAAAACAGCACTTCTCAATAGATCACTCAGGTAAACCTAAGATTGTAGAGAAAGGGCTCAGAATTTCCATTTCTTCCATTTTACAAAACTTTTACATTTTTGGCAGTACTGTAAGAAACTGTCCCTAAAGTACCACACACTGAAAATTGCATACTTATCTTTAAAATAAATTTGCATAAATATTACAAAAGTCAAGACTGAGATACTTAAACAGTAAAATATTCCTTAAAATGTTGTGAACTTAAAAAGAGATATAGTTCCACGGGATCACCTGCCATATCAAATTGTAGTATTAACCTTACAGATGCAGAAGGTAAAGCTTTGGGTTTTGATAAGTGTAGCATCCAATAACAGCCGCTTGGAATTTGCTGGACATCTGACTAGCAAAGTTAAGTTTCTTTCAGGGAACTCTTTGCAAATGGGTATGATTGTGTAAAAAGACATCTCTTCTCCTTTGCATCTTTCTATTTCCTTAGTTCCTTTCTCTGTTAGTTTGCAGAACTTGGGAGATTCTTCTTAATCAACAGTTTTTGATTTTGCCCCTTCTCGCATAGTTTGAACCTTCATCAGTTCCACTTAAAAAAAAAAAAAAAAGTATATCTATAAAAATCTTTTCATTCTGCTATATAAAAATCTTTTCATTCTGCTGTAGTTGCTATATTAGCTTAACTCTTTCTACCGGATTTTTTTTTTTTCTTTAAGAAAAAACTTCCAGAACTGTATAAGAAATTAGGTCAGAAGGTGTCTCTGGAGGCATCTTGTCTAAAACTCTGCTTCAAGCAGCCCAACTTCAAAGCTAGGTCAGGTTGCTCAGAGCCATACCCAGTCAGGTTTTGAAAATCTCCTGTTCCACAGCCCTCTCCATCCCTGTGCTTCACCACTATCACTGGAATGAATTGTTTCCTTACGACCAATTAAAATTTTCCACATTGCGTCTTGGGACTGCTCTCTTGTCTTTTTGCTGGGCACCTATGTTTCTCTTCTCCCTGTAACTCCCCTTTTTAGGAAGTAGAGTTATCTGCAAATAGTGACCTGGCTGTGCAGTTAAGTTGTCCCGTAGACTTCTCTGGTGAAGCCTTGTTTCATCATCAGCTCTTCCTGTGTTATGTGCTCCAGCTCCTTAACCATCTTAGTAGCCCTCCATTGGCCTTTCTCCAGCATGTTGGGGTCTCCTGTACTTCCTTCGGGAAGCCCCGAAACTGGACACTGTTCAAGCGGCAGACACAGGAGGGTCACCTCGAGAGGAGTAATCCTCTTCCCTTGACCTCCTGGCTTCACAGTTGTCAGAGCAGCTCAACAAGGAATTGGCCTTCATTTCTGCAAGGGCTCACTGCTGACTCCACTGGGAGTCAATGTTTTGAGAGGTGCACTGTCAATTGTTGTAGCCAATAGCTGTCACCATGAATTTCTAAATTAATTTATTTTATTGATTTCAACTAGTATTAAGGTTTTCATCAACAAAGTGGACAGAGGCCTGTTCAAAAGAAGTATGTATAGCTCTATTATATGATGTGAATGATGAATGATTTGGCTGCTGGAGTGGCTAATATTTGTCTTGACAAGCAGAAGTTTGTAAAGTATTTGAATAGGTAATGTCATATATGAAACTTGGATTTCAAGGCTCCAAATACTGAATGCCTTCTAATTTGAAGTCCTGGCTGTATTTGGAAGTTCTTACAGTCATAGATTATTCATGGAAGGGGCAGATCATCAACTGTAGATGAGATCTGCTATTTTTATTTAGTTTTAACCCAACATAATGAATGAATAGGGCCTCAAAATCTACCATCAAAAAAAAAAAAAACCCAAAACCCAACAACCTATAATCAAGTCAAGTATTCTACTAGTAGCAAAAGAAAATGAACAAAAACCCCTCACCCTCCTCAAAGCCACCCTTTAAAGCTTTTTTTTTTGGGGGGAGTGGGGACAGACCACTAATGGGAGACTTTCCATCAGTTTGTCAATCTGCTAATCAGAAATAAGACTCTAGCAGTGATTTGAGCACTTACGAAAACTGAGATCTTGGGGGAAGTGGTCCACCCTGCTGAAGCTAAATATAGAAGTGCACAGAGTTTACAGATAGAGCTTTGGAAAAAGTCGAAAGCAATTGAGTGCACTGAAGAGAAGGAGTTGCATCTAACAGAAGCAGCTGATGAGCCTCAGAAGATGCACGATACGTATCTGTAAGCGTTGTCGTTTACCTTGCTGTGCAAACCAGGAGGACACAGGTGACTTTTGATGCAAGGCGGTATCGCTTGCTACAACTTTCCAGCAAGAAATCTGGGCTTATTTTTTCATAAAAATTTTCTCTTTGCTGTAATTTTTTTTTAATTTATTTTTTTGATAATTAACTAAAAGCTTTACAGCACCAGTAAACCATTCCATTAGTGTCTATTGATTACAGCTAGGATTCATATCACTTAGGAAAATATTTACTGGCTAAACCCAAAGCTATAATCATCCTTTCATTAACTGTGTTTGAAAGAACAGGAAAACTTTGCACCCAGGCTGGGTGCAACGTCCATTGTTATAACAATGATTCAGTGAAGGCACAGAGTATTTTACATCTAATTTGAAGTTATATTTAATAAGCGTTCAAAAGTTAATTTGCTAATCTGGCTTCAGTAACCATTCTGTCCTCCACATCTGATTGAAGATCTCCAAGAAAATTTCAGTTCTTGAAGTGTGAGCTTTCTTGGCGCTGCTTCTTCAGTCTTGTTTGATAATTTTAAAAGATTGGGAAGTGCAAGCAATTTTTTATTCAACCATTTTTTTCTAGGAAAAAAAAAAAAAAAAAGCTTTAAATTTTAGAGTAGCAAAAGACTGAAGACTTTTTTCCCTGAAGTTTCCACTCTAGAAATTCTTTTTCTTTAAATTAAATTAAAAATATAAACAAATGGTTTTTTTTCTAGTTAAATAAAATGATTTAGAAACAAAAATGAATGATTTCCATCTTTCAGGTGAATCAGAAAAAACAGACTTTAAATGAATTGAAAGAATTACGTAAATTATTTTGTTTTTTAGGATGGTTGCTTACATACCCCATATGTAACATCTTTACCATTATGCAGAAGCTAGTTCAACATGGCATTGTCAGAACTTTAGAACACAAAGCTAATCTTTTGCATCTTCCTCAATGAAATTTGTATGAATATTATAGAAAAGCATGGTGCTTTTCATTTAAGAAAATATTCCTTTAGGTTTTATTTTTCAGATAAAATAAGTAATATTTATTTCCATTGTCATCAATATTTCTTTGTGCTTCAGTAACTAGTGCAACAAGAACATAATCAAAATGAACAGCTATATTGATAAAGTGTTTCTAACTTTAATGTGCAAAGGTTTTCAGCCAGCAAAATGCATTTCCCTTAGCATCTGGAAACAACGTTTAAAATCAAAGGCTGAAAGACTGTGGAGACAGACAACTGGAATCACTGTAGTGGAAAATGTTTAATCTTTTGGCTTCCCTGCAAATACCGGGTAAGATTATTTTTTACTTTGTCTGAAATTGAATTGAAGCAGTTGGTTAGATGTAGAATTACAGTATTAATTCAGTAGCAGGGCTGAAAGTCCATTTGGTGAATTTGGTTCATTTGGGAAATTTTGGATATCTTTTTATGGTGGAAGTAGAAATGTAGTTCTCATTGCAAACCAGCTTTACTTTTATAAGCACTGGCTGAATTTCATATAATATGGCAAAATAATTGTTCTATGTAAAAGAAAAAAAAAAAAAAAAAAGAGAATACTGTTGAGATTCCCCTTCTTTTCTAGAATGTATTCTTATTTCTTTTACTATTTTACCTGAGGGAATATAAAAGCAGAAGACTGGGTACAGCTGCAGAGCTTTCAGTTGAAGCCGAGGAAGAATACAAAAGTGTTACTGTATCAAAGGAATGTTTCAATTGAATTGCTTCACAAGCGTTTTCGTAAGAAGTTGATTTTCCCCTTATTTATGGCAGTCAAACTCCAAAACACTTTTTAAAACAGTGAATTCACAAAAGTTAGTCCCCAAAATTCTGTCAAACTCTTGTCTCTTCCTCACGTAATAGTATCCTTTTCCTCCTACCCCATTGACTTTTAGGCAAGGAAAACTTCCATAAATGTCGTAGGCATAAAAAAAAAAAATCATTCCTTAAAACCAATTGCTGATTGATTTTTAAATGGGTTGCCATTTGATTTTGGCTTATCTGTATGTAGGATTCCTTATCCTTTAGGATAAGAATTTCCCTTCCATCCTTTGCATCCCTTTATTCAATCAGCACAAATTAATTGAAGCTATCTCTTACAATTCAAACCCTGAAATCATCATTACATATCCACGTCTCCCTTTACCATTTGGAAGCTGAGTCAAATCTTTACCACTTTTGGAGAAGTTGTATTCAGTTTGTGTTTGAGAAGTCATTTCTACCATTTCAAGTTCGAGAGGATTTTGTTCCCACTAGTTTATAGTGTGGTTTTGTTACAGCAAATAAATAGAAAACAGGATTTTTTGACAGCCTGTCAGTATTTAAGAGCCGTTTGGACAACGCCCTTAACGTGCTTTAACTTTTGGTCAGCCCTGAATTGGTCAGGCAATTGGACTAAATGATCGTTGTCGGTCCCTTCCAAGTGAAGTCCTCCCCTCTTGAAGGCAACTTTGCCATTTTATTTGGAAGACATTTATTTTCTTGCATTTGAAGTGTTCTGCATGGCTCATGGAATGAGACATCTATAAATATCAATTATTAGAAAGTAATTGTCAAGTTTTGTAAATCATGGTTTGTCATTGCTTTGTATGCTGATGCTTAGAAATGGTTGTCAGCTGAACATTGCTGTCTTTAGAATTAATGTATGGTTAGGCTTTTTGTTGACGTACACTTGAAAAAAGCCTTTGTAAGTTTTCACTCTTTTTCTCTGTTTAGGGAGATAGATAGATTTCAAATAGATTAGAAGCCCTGGCAATTTATTTAGAAGTTGTGTTCCTGTTCCTCCTATTTTCTTTATTTTACACTAATCTTTTTTGTTTGTTTGTTTTTTAATTTGTGACTGGAAATAAGATCACAGAAAAGGAGAGACACTGGGACATGGTCTTTCTACTGTAAATTTAGAAAAACAAGAGGATTTTTAAGTGAACCTCAAATGCCTAGTAAATTTTGTGTGTGTGTGTATATATATAATAATTAAGTTCATGTTTTACATAAGGTTTTGTGATAGTATTTCTGACACAAGATACTTAACCTAAATGAATTGAAAGAAGGGACCTAAGCAATATAAATCCAGAAGAGTGCTAGAAAGTTTTGTCATAGCACCGGATAAAATTTTGGACCTGTTTTTGTTGTCTCAGCAGGTTGTGATAGAAAGGCAGATTTTGGTAGTCACTTTGATGTAATGATTTCCCTGTATGATGGATTGTAAAAAAGAGTGGACAGTAAGAAATGGTTTGGAGTCCTGTTAAAAACTGGTCTCATCGTGTCTTCTTCAGCGTGGCTCCTCCTTGGGGATAGCTGTCAGGATGAGAGCGTGTCGACTGCGGTGGCTAGAAGTGCATAGATACGAAGTAGAGTTCTTTACCGGGTGTTATGACTGAGGACCAGAATTCAGAAAAAAACCCCACAAACAAAACCAAACAAGACTTTAAGGCTAGCAAATCTCAACAATTGAAGCATCCTTATTTCTGAATTCCCAATATGATTAATCCATCTACTCTGTATTAAAACCTTGATATATGTATTCATTAGGTGGTAGTCTGCTGTTTAATCAGTATTTTACCCAGTCAGCATCATTCTTGCACCTCTTTGTATTTTGATTTTGGTCCCTGCTCCACACAGGTGGTTAGAATGGGCTTTCTAGTCAAGTGTCATTCTCCTGAACTATGCTTCAACCAAACTGGCTAGTATTCCAGTTGAGTTATGCTAATGATGGAAAATTTTGAAGATGATGTCAGTTATTTTGCCTTTTCATAGAATGTTTTTGGTCAGAAGGGACTTTCAAGACCATCTAGTTCCAACCCCCCTGCCATGGGCAGGGACACCTTCCACTAGACCAGGTTGCTGAAAGCCCTGTCCAGCCTTTTATTGCAAGAATCCAAATCTCATGACATGATCCACCGCTGCACACATGCCAATGAAATTGCTGGATTGTTTGCCAAGAGCACATTATGTGCTTTTCTGGATAGGTTCAGAATGAGTCTTCCTTGCAGGTCTGAGCTGCTAGGAGAGTATTATATTAAACAAATGTAGTTGCTTATGATACCATTGCATTGCTTATTTCTAAGCCTATCTTTAATAAAAGTAAGAAAAATTGAAAAAAAACCCAAAAAAACCCCAACAAACCTCAAGGACGTATATGAGTCTTTATGTTGAGTGAAATGAGTTAATTGCAAAATGTGAATTTTGCAATCTCACTAGTGCCAGCTGTTCATACCATTCATCTTTTCTCCACTGCCTTAAAAATTAGAGCATTTGTCTTTTTTCCTCTCTTTTTTTTTTTTTTTTTTTAGACATATAGACATAGTTTCCAAATCCTAAACCAGTAGTAATAATTTTTAAAGGGTCAGTAATTACCTATAGAAAAGCTTTCCGTGGATTTAATGTAGACTCTGATTTTGTGTTGGGTATAACTCCTCTACATTTAATTACACAGAATACATAATATTAATAATTCTAAAGACAATGCTCTAAGAGCAAAAGTGAGGCAAGATTTGCAGTGGCATTAATAATATCTTTTATTAGCTAGCATAATTAGAAAAGTTAGACAAGCTTCTAAAGATGTAAGAACATTTTGTAAATCTGAAATAAAAGCTGCAAAATGTAAATGTAAATTAAGAAATTGTTGTGAGATTAAGAACGTCTATTAGATGGAGTCCACTATCTTGTCTTTCAGATGGTCTAATTGATGTAACTGAATTTTAAATTCATCAGCGGCTTCTTGGTGTTTGACAACTCTTATTCTCATGTGGTTAAAAATAGTTACAATTTTATGCTGTGGTATTACAAAACTATGCACACACACTTGTTTTATTATAGGAAGGCTTGATGTTAATGAACATAATTTACACTATTTTGAATACCTCTTGACTGTCTTTTAACTTTGAGTACATGAATAGGCCTCTCAAATAGTGCATGGGACTACATGTTATCAAATTGATGCTATGTACCTTGCACTGTAGTAGTTACTGTGATAAATGCTAACATAGAAGTTAGGTTGAAACATTTTCAGGTTGCCTGTCTTCATTTCTAGGTATAAAATCAAGTAGTTATGTGTCAATAAAAGTATTGACATTCAATGTGAACAGTTTCAACTTACAGAATACATTCCATTGAATTTTATGTAACTCTAACTGCAATGTCTGCTGAGAGCTATTCCTTGAACAGTACTCAGAAGCTGCTTTTAGATGCATATTTGAATTTAATATCTGTGAATTGTTCTGCCTATCCCGTACTCCAGGATGTTCCCCACAGGCAGCTTCTCTTTCTTGTGTTAAACATGATTTTTTTCCCCCCCTCTGCCTTATCATCCTCTTCACATTTTGTAAATGAATGCATTCTCTGTGATTGAATATTCTAACTAATAGATAAACAGTATAGTAGCAACAACCGTGATTAATCCCCCCCTCTGCCTTATCATCCTCTTCACATTTTGTAAATGAATGCATTCTCTGTGATTGAATATTCTAATAGATAAACAGTATAGTAGCAACAACTGTGATTAATCTTTTCTTTTAATGTTAGATAACTGTATAGCCACAGAAAAAAAAAAATAATGTATTTCCTTGGGCATTTGACATGGTGTGACATTCCAGCCATTTTTCTGTGCTTTCATCTTGTTAGAAACTAACTCGTTTGATGTGACAGCAATATACTGTATAAAAATGTGTTGAATTACGAAAGCAAGGAGAGGAACATAAACTTTCATTTTTAGACTGTACTCCAAATTCTTTCTGGAGTGAAAATGTGTTTTTGGGGCTTCATAATGTCTTGACTATCCACAGGCAGCAGACCATGAAGCTACTGCACTGTCAGATTATTTTTTGCAGAACACTAAAAATGCAGAACTTTGAAAATATTTTGATACCAAATTTTGAGTGCTTTCCTGGTCCCCAGTTGGCGTACAATTCTGTATTAATAAGATGATTAAACACAATCTGTGATACCGATTCTTGTGAAATCCTGCAAAATGGTATTTGTATCTCCAAGTTAAAAAACAAAAACAAAACAACCCAAACATAATTGCAAGTTCTCCAGGTATTTTAAGTTACATAGTGAGACAATTCCTCTTTTAAATATTACAATTAATAAGAGAAACTGCATGCTTATTTCAAATTTATACTTTGCAGTGGCCATAATTTTGTTTTATGTAATGCAAATGCAGTGAAGGTAATACTCTTCAGCCTGTAAGGGTTGTGGAGCATGTGTTTTATGAGACATTTTCAGTCCTCTTACCTGTAGTAGCTGAGCTTGTGGCAGTAACACGTGCGTAAAACCAAAGTGACCTCCCTGTAGACCATAGTGACTACCACCTCTGTCTTTCCAGATGGTCCTGTAGCTTCTTGCTTTACAGCTTTCTTGCTAGCCAGGAAGGGTAGGATTAATTTATGTGAAAGCTTACATGACCTGTGCTAAGTGGGAGGTCAGACTCTTGTCTTTTGTAAGAAAAATGTAAAATCTGTCTCTTGCTCCTAAAAGGAAGAGTAATATGCATGATAGGCTCGGCAGGATGCTTCGTTTGTGGTTACTGTATAGTACAAAGATCGGCCTTTGGAGCTGGATCCTGTTACCTTGTGTGTGTTCAATGGACAGGCATCATCAGGAAAGACCTTCTGTCACAAATTTCTTGTGTATGTATGTATGTGTGTGTACTAAGACCTGTATCTTCCAGGATGCACGGATCTGCAGCCTTTCCTGAACTTGTTGCAAATTACATCTTTGTCTGGCACAGGAACTGAGGGAATAACATTGGAAGGCTGTTTCAACTTTCTATGAGAGGAGATGCAGTGGATATTATGAGAAGTGGCAAAATAATGGTTAAAATGTATTCACATTTGGGTTTGAAATGGGGAATAAAAATTATATTCTATATGAGCGATTTTGTAATTTCATAAAGTTAAACATTAATAAAAGACATTGATCTGTTAAAAGACATTATTCATGAAAAAAATCTTAGAGTAATATTAAAATCTAAATCGGGTGCAAAGTTGAATATAGAAGAGTTGTGTAGTTCTGTACATTTTGCTTAATTGTGTTTGTTGAAAGGATATCATTTTCTCTTTAAATCATAGGTTTTGAAAGAGCACTAGTAATTTTTTTTTTTAGATATTTAACCTTTAGAGTTTTTAAGTGCTTTAGTAATGATCTCAACTTTTCCCCTGTAATTTAGGAAACTTATGAAATTACAGATTCTTAAAATAGCTCTGTACACCTCCACAGCATGTCTCGAGACACGTTGAGCTGTCTATGTGGGCCTAACGTTCAGGTAGCTGACTTGAGTTTGGTACAAAGGTTGCTGAAGGAGGCTAAAGAAAGCCATCTAATTAACAGGCTTGTCATTGTGTCTTGCGCTAAGCAGCCTTTGTCACATGCTCAATCTCATCAGTCACTGAAAGCTAACAGGGAGCTACACTGCAGTTGGTAGGGAAAAAAATCACTCAGTTCTCCAGCATCACCAACTGTAGTGATCTGCAGACAAATTCTTAAACGAACAATAATTGCATAGAGATGAAATCCATATTCATCATGTATTGGCAGTTCATATATGGCCTATGAGCAACAAAACCGCATCTCAGTTTCAGTGTGTGCAAACAAATGTCTGAGAAGGAAAACTGTATTTCACTTTCACAGGGGCGAACTGGCAGCTGAGGTTAAGGAGAATCTTCTGTTCTAGGTGTCACAAGTCATTGATGATTCTGGGTCTCCTACCAACTTACTGTGTGCCTCTTGGTGTTTGTCTGTCTGTAACCTCAGACAGGAAGGCTTTCTGCTAGATGCAGTCAGGAAACATGCTAGAAACAGGCAGGAAAGGACTTAAAATTGATTTCCTGTCAATATGGGAAGAAGAATCTGACAGCTAACTGGAATACATACAATCTGCCAGTTCTTTCCTGGTCACATCTTATAGTAGAAATAAGACTTTAGAATAACTTTTATTTCTTAAGCAGTAACAGATGAATATATTTTTGAGCCTCCTCTTGGGAGTTAAAAAATGTCCATAACATTATCATTCACCTAGGAGCTGAAGGTGGTGATTTTGTGCAAAGAGAAGATAACATCAACAAGCTATTAAAACCTTGTAAAATGAGCCATTGAAAGCTTGAAGTATCTGCTGACTTAATCAACTGAAACATTACATTTATATTGGGTAGTATTAACAAAAATTGGAATTGTTTGAGGTCATCCAGCTGGTTGTGCATAAAGTCACAATTCCTGTAATGCAAAGGAAATTACTCTGGGCGAAACTGCATCGGGGTAAAAGGGAACCTGGGGGTAAGCACTGAAACGCACACAGGCTGCATTAAAAGGGGACGTGAAGAGCAAGGAAAATAAGATACTGCTGTAAAATGCAAACGGCTAAAAAGGCAGCTAAGGTAATACCAATGGTCAATAGGGTTTAAAGGCAGCAAGGCAGCATTAAAAGAAATCTATTACAAATGAAATAAAGTGAACAAAATGCTGCCATGAGGGAAAGAGCTCATGAAGAGCTATAGAACAAAAGTCAAAGTAGAAGATATTTCTGTATTTGAAAGGAAGCAGAAATTACACATCCACTTATGTGATGCTGTGCAAGCAACAGAAAGTTTAACTTTTGTAAGAAAGGATAATGTTAGAGAGCTGTTAAAATATTTTTCAAACAGCCAACTTGAGTAATTTAGACTCGAGAATCTTGCTATGTGTCTAGGCAATGGGTGCAGGTCGTTGCACACTGGCTTTATCTGGGGTCTAAACCAACGGGATGGAAACCAGCTGTGGTCTGAAATCTAGAGAGAGACATTGCGGTTGTGGTGAGCTGGTGCCTTGCCTTTTGCAGTGCTTAATGTTTTGGGATATGCGTTATGCTACCAAAAGAATGTATTATTACAAATTTAGTACTAGCTTTTGCAGTAGAGGTCTTCTGTCTGCGTCTGGTGGCGTATAGTAGTCCTGGTCTGCACTGACGGGGTACGCCGGGCTGCGCGGGGTCTTGCCTGCCAAGGTTAGGCACGCTTGGGGGTACAGCACGTGGCGTTGGGCCGTGTGGTCATGCATGCAGTCGTGGGAAATGCTGTTAGGAGAGGGCTTAGTGAAAGTAACCGTCTCTGCTTCAGATCTATGTGTTGTGGGAAGTAAAACACATAAACGTGACTTTAAGGGATAGAATTAAATATACAACTAAATAAATGTAGGCATTATTTGTGCTTCTGTACAACGAGTTAGGGAGCTGGGAAGGTACGTTTGGAGTATGCGGCACTAACTAGTTGCCTTAATTAGAAATAAGGTGATAGCTGCTCTTGTACTTTTCCTCTTCTTTTTTTTTTTTTTCTTTTTTTTTTTTTTTTTTAAATTTTGCCATATTATGGAAAATGGATTTTCTGGCAAGGTACTTGGAAACACCCTACTTAATGAAGAAGTTGTGATGGGTGCTACAGGACCCAGTTGGAACTTGATCTGCTTTGGCTTGGTGGCATGTATAAGAAGTGTTTTGAGTACGGATGTCTTTGGTTATAACATACTTCGGGGGTCAACCTAACCTAATGGAGTAAAATTCAGGAACTTGCACAGTGTAGTGGCTTAGACTATGTGATTTCAGTCTTTTGAAATGGTACCTTTGTAGTGGGGAAGGCCAGATGCACTAATCAGCTCCTGGCCTAATAGCTGTTCTGGATTGGTCTCTGCACAGAGCTGCTTGAGTCTTCTCACATTCCAAGTGCTGCTGGCTTTCCCAGATTGGTATTTTAAGTGTATAGGCAGCTGTTTTGATGCATTGTTCATATATAGTTTGCTCCATCTTAATGCAATTTCACAGGACTTTAAAGCAAACAATGATGCAATAACATTTCTATTTCAGTATATTTCTACCTGCTTGGCATAATCAAAATATGTCAGTAATGTTTACCATTGCACTGTACTCAATTGCATCAATCTCAAACAGACTCAGCCTTAGGAAAGAACTCTCCAGCCAGAATTTCTTATATTTGAACTTTGCTATACCCAGGTCAGTGGATACCTGTCTGAACAGCAAAACGTATTTTCTAAAGTCTTTAGAGTTGTCGAGCTTTGACAATATTGTGCTACAGGTACTCTGTTACTAATCCAGGGAAGTACTATTAAAAATAAATTACAGGCTCCATTTTGGTTTGGATTATTTTTCAATTTTCACTAAAGAGCTTTCCAAATATATAACTGATATTAATAGACTACAGTAAAGTCTGAATAAATAAAATTGTTTAGTGAATGTGTAGCTAGATTTTAGATAAAAGTATAGCACTTAAGACATGAAAACTAGAGTCAGAAATTTAATTATCTTCCTGAAATGCCAAAGATTATAATTTTTTTTTCCAGGCTTTTTAAAACTGTTAATGATTTTGAGCATTCAGTTTTTTTTAGGAATGCCTGTGCTACGTAAATATCAGCACTCCAATGTCCAGATACAACATTCTATTAAAAAATAGCATTAGCTGTATTATGGGTGTTAGTCGCTAGCTGAGAGAGGGGTGCTGGACACAGCACACATACAGCCCGTTTGTTTCTTGGTGTATTATTTTATGGTATGGATGATTATCACAGCTCCCTGCACGCAGAGAGTGAATTTCAAAACAAGAGATGCGATGGTAATGCTGCAGCGATCATGGCTATTTTCTGTATGCTGGATGTGAGAGTGTCTGTTCCTTGCAAAAATATGAGCAAGCTTCTGTATTTCTCCAGTGCCTCATAGTATTTTGAAGGCGCTGCCGCTGTTCTGCAGCTTTTCCGTCTTTCTCGGCGAGTATAACTACACTGATCTTCATGTGGGCCTCGGGTTTCTTATCAGATTAGTACTTTACATGGAACATTTGTAATGATAACAGAAAGGGTGTAGAATTCAAAACTACAAGGAAAGTGGTGAGTTATTTCTTGCAGGGGGTTTCGTAGAAGTGTTGAGACCTTGTCAGGGTGTCTGAGCTCCCTGCCTGTTTGCGTTCCTGTGACAGGCATAGCAGATTCACCACAGAGCTCAGGAGAGTCTGGCTGGTGCTCTGGTCTCTTGACTCCTCGATGGAAATCCAGGTTATGGTACCTAGTCAGAGCCATAAATGACTTTCAAAAGAGGGATAGTGTCAATAGTTTTTTAATTGATTTCCCCCCAATACAATACAAGGGACTTTCTGACTGGTTTAAGGGCACCTTTTTAAAACAAATTTAAAAGATGGCTGAGACTTATCCTAGATTCAGAACACTGGGAGAGCAATGTGTACCTGGTGGATAAGACACCAGGTGCGGGTTGCAGTCATTCAAATACATTTCTTTTAAAAATCTCATTCCAATCTGGATGATGTTTAATGAAATATTGGAAAGTAGTAATGTATCCCCTAACCAGACAATATTAATAGCAATCATTTATAATACCTCATTACACATCTCAACCGTGACATATTTCATCCCATTTCTTGCAAAAGCAACGTACCAGCAAAGTAGGAAGTGTCAATGATTTAGTTCTGAGCACTGTCTAATACTACATCTGAAACAGATGTATCTTACTTTACTCAGACGTGTGTCTAGCATACAAAGTATTCCTTCCCAGACATCAGGCAGCAGTCTGTCACTGCTTTTAAATCCAAGTACATAAAGAATTATACAGGAGGACAAGTATAATCATTTGTAGAGGTACTAAGGAATTTGAGCACAACTGCTTCACTCTAAGTTACAGGAAAATGCAGGAGGCGAATGAGTTACGTAATAGCGGCTATAAGTCAGAGTAAAGGAAAAGTCTCCTCAGGGGTGATATTAGCATTTTCAAGAGTAAGAACAGACTTTAAAGACAGTCTGGCAGAGTGCCAAACACCAGCTCCCATTGTCTTTCTCAAAAGCATGGGCACTGACCTGTCTTCCAAACAAGAGAACTTGCACATGTAACTGGTTATAAAAACCACCCAGAATATATTTCCTTTCCGTGTGGAACTGGAGACATCAGCGAGTAAATGGGATAAAAGAGTATATCCAGCCTTTCAAATTTAACGCAGGCATTTCTCCTTTCCTAGTATTCCTCTGGGCTTGTACTTCCTTCTCCTATCACCTCAGCAATAATAAAACAAAAATAATACCGGAACTCACTGAACCTGGGAATTCATGAATAATAAGAAATGACTGCTTAAATATCTCGTGTTGGCTTCATTTGTGGTTGTGGTTTCTCCCAGTGAAAACCCTATTATTACGTAGTAGTCTTCACCTCTGTGCTAGTATCTGAAGACAGCTGCATGCTGAGGCTTCCTCAGATTTTGAATTCTTTTTAATAGTCCTTTTCTGACCGCACACTCAGGCATTAAAGCTGTCATGCCTTCAGCATGCATTTGACTGAGAAGAGCAGTGGTGGAACTGGACTGCAAATATATGCAGTATCTGGCAATTCACTTTTGACTTGCAGACATTTTCAGAAAATGAGCAGAACTTAAACTGTGAAAGGTCATAGCTCTCTGGAGCATGTAAATACTCCTTTTTTTGTAAAAAAAAAATAATATTTGGAATCTGTCTTGATGGTCCACAATGTTGATTGAGTAGTTTAAATGGTCCAGAAAAATACAGCCAATTTCTGATAAGACATCTGGGTTTCCTATCTCTACTCAGATTTTGCTGGAATAACCTGCCTCTGTGTGACAACAATCTTTTTGCTTTTTTTTTTTTTTTAATGTTATATTACATTATCTTTTAGTACTATAGGCCTCAATATTTCTCTCCTTTCACCACATTGAAAGCTCTGATACTGTAGAAGTCATGCTCAAATGGACACATAAATTTTGCACACACATAAGTATTTTTCAGGAGATATTTATTGTCTTGGTCTGTGCCATGAACTGATTCACAGCCAAAGGGAACAAGACCGTGTCTCAGGGTTGATGGCTTACAGACCGGCTTTGGGAGGGCAAAAGTGACTGCTGGAGGCTCTACTCTCAGGAGAGTCAAAAGCGGGAGCGTATTTGCGTCGCTGTGGCTGCTTCATTGCACAGCTGCGTGGTGTTGCTGGGGCAGGCAGTGGAGGTGGGCTAGACAGCGAACGTCGGGTTTTGGAGTGAGTGGTTCGGGCTGCCATGCTTCGGTCTTTGCAGTGGGGCCCCTCATCAGAGGGGCAGTCAGAAAGGTGGGAGCAGAGGCTTTTGAAAAAGATGCAGCTGGCTTCACTCCAGACTGGAGAGACACACTTAGGTATTAAACTATTTGATCTTCTCAGTGCAGGGTGAATTAAGCTTTACACGTACCAATAATCATCCATTTCCAAAATTGCTGGTTTAGCTTTTAATGCAATTAAAAAGGACAGCACAAGTAATAACTGTCAGGGGGAGACAAAGAACAAAAAACCCCAGCAGTTTTCTCAGTTTTTTTTTTTTTTTTTAAATGTGAACCATGTTGCTAAGTGTATGCTTTAGTCATCTTTAATAGGTTTTACCTCTAAATATTTTATAAAGGACATTGCGGTTTGTCTTCCTCCTGCATGGCACTTAGATTCTAAATTATCCTATGATAAATCGCTTATTGTGTATCTAGACTTGAAGATTACTAATTCTGATCAGAACTAAATTCAAACATCATCTGTTAAGATAACCTTAATCATCATTTCTGAAGGCAAAATTGACAACTTTATGTGCCTTAAACAACAACGAAAAGGACGTATTATATGAATGTGGGAGTAGGATAGTGGTATTTCACTATTGTTGTCTACTCGCAGATCCTGACTGGTTTTCAAACAATGAGCTAAGCCCTCCTATACACAGAGCAAAACGGTATAGGATGGGTGAAGGTTTAATCCTTACTTCAGTGAGCACGCAACTAAATTCGCATTGACCTTTATTTTTCCCCAGTAAATACTTCTCAGAGTATGTAGACTTCGACTCAATTTTTCATGCAGGACGACTATAGTATTTCTCCATTTGTCAGAGATTGTCTGTCATGCCAGTGACAGATGTGCAAGAAACCTAGTTTTTCTGATCCTGAACCCTTATCTTCACATATCTGCTCATAAGTAATAGGTAATATAATTTAAGTTTATGTGTTCATTTAAAATATTAAGAGTGATTTCAATGTGATTCACTGTTTTTGTTCTTCTGTAACAGATTTGAATTGATTTCCTTTAATTGAGTTTACTCTTCATACACTTGAGAAGTTTTTCATGCATCACCAAGTCAGTCATGGTGATTCCTGTTCTCAGCTCTATGTACATTTTGTATACTTTTATTATGTGTTCATTATCGTAACAGTATTTAGAGACTTTTTGAAATGCATATGACCATATAAATACATATTAAAAGTCTGCACAGTGAGCTTTGAAGCCATTAGTGTCACTTTTGTAGATAAGTACTTAGGGTTTCTTAAATCCGGGGATTATTTGACCGTTTCACATGTTGAGCCATTAAATCCTCATGTGAAATGTAGTATGAAATTTTTGGTGATTATGGATTAGCTTGTCATAGAGTTTAGCAGCAAACTCATTTATCTTTGAAAGAGGAAGAGAACCAAGACTGGCTGATCCTCAGCTGTGGAACCACACAAGAAAATGAAGAAAGACCAAACCCCTCCAGATGCTTAATTTCTCTCATGTCTTAAAGTTTTTCTGAGAGGTTGGTCCACAGCTTCCTTCTGAAAGAGTTAAAGCCTCTAGCACAGTTTTGGTTGCTGAGATAAAGCCTGTGAGGATCTGAATCCTAATGGAACTATTGTAAAAACTAGGCCATCTGTAGGAGGGACCTTGCTTGCATCAAACCCTTAAAAGCACCATGTGAGCACATCTGCAGAGACGGGTTCCTTTGGTTTCTCTGGTCTTTTGTATTTCTCCAAATTGTATTGACTAATGTAATTTTTTGTAATTTTGAGTACCAGAGGCTGGAGAAGAACTTTCCCAAGTCATCTGTTGAAGGCAACTTAAAAATAATATCATAATTTTAGTTTAACGTGCAAGGTGAAGGGAAACTAGGAGATGTGATCTCAGTGTGTTGAATTAAAACCAAGGACTTTGTGGTCTTAACTCAGAAACAACTCTTAAAAGATTGTAAAAGTTGATAGGGAAATTACTGTGAACACAAACTGTGTTAAGCTCATATTTTTTCATATGGTATTTAATATAATGCTGTGTTAACTACTATTTATTCAGTTATTACTGGAATTCCTTTCATATGTCATTGCTAATATTTTTTGTAGACTGTATAGTGCTAATCTGTTCAGAAAAAGCCAGGACATAAATACTTTCTGCAGTCTTAACTGCAGATATTGTATAGCACATCCATTGCATTTAATCAGCTCTCTTGCAGTTGGCTGCAAAAGAACCTGCGAACTCAGAGGAGCGTGATGCCGATGCTCCCGAAGGACGCTGAAGTCTGAGCCACTGCCAGCGCCCCAAGCAGAAAAGCCTCAAGCCTCTTAAGAGGACTGTGGCAACTCCCGAGTGTGACCATCTTAGCATAGGGCTGGAAGGGTCCTCTTGAGATCACTAGGCCATTCCTCATCCGCAAGTTAGGATTATTATATTATTTCTAACAGATTTTTTTTTTCATGTTTTCTAGACATGAAAAAAAAAAAAAATTTAAAAAAAGTGTTATTACGCATTCTATTTTAGGGCTAGCTAACCTTATCTGTTCAGAAGGTTTTCCTAGTGTGTAACTCAGTTGCTTTTCTTGCGACTTGAGTTCATTACTGTTTTCCCTGACTGCTGTGGACAGGGAGAACAATTGGCTTCCCTCTCGAATACATAACTGCTTCTGTATTTGAAGACTATTATCATGTCTTTTTTCATTCTTCTCGTGACGAAACAACCCCTACCCCACTTTGTTCAATGCCTCTTCATTGGACATGTGTGCGAACTCGAGTTCCATCCCATATGCTCCTTTGTAGACAAAGTGATCCATTTTTCCTTTCTAAAATGAAATGCTAAGTATTTCAATGTATTTATCGTGTAATACTTCTTCAGTGAAAAAAGGCTATTTTTCAAACCTTTGTTCAAAGTAGGAGCCAACTGCTTTTGAATCCATGCTGTGACAGTTTTGCATAGTCTCTGAAATCAGGATTCCATATAAAGTATAATCAAAAGCCTTACTAAATCAAGGTAGAGGATATACAATATGCTGCTCTCCATCCGTGAGGCCTGTTTTTCTATTTTAGAAAGAAATAGTGGTAGTATGTTCAGATTTGTCCCAGGGAAATGCATACTGCCTGCTCATATTTTTGTGTTCCTTCTTCTCAGCAGTACGCAACCAGCCATCTACAGATCCTTGCCATCTGAAGAGGTTATGAAAAGTAATTAATGTAAGCAAGCCTTCGCTCAGAGAATTATATTCTCTTTGTGAGCAGCATTTGTATTCATATCATTCATGATATTTCCGGGTATTTTAATTGAGATTCCTTTTTCTCTCTGTTTCACATGACTGCCATCATATGTCTTTTCCCCTCCCTGCATTCTTCCTGGGTGCCGGCAGCGTGCTTTCACCTTCTTATCACAGAGTTCCCCAGCGCATGTATCAATAAAGCTGAACAAAAGGGCTACAGCATGCCTGAATTAGTAGTGTACAAGTTTAAAAACGTGGATGTAAAAGTTTAAAAATGAGCACAGAGTGGATGAAGCACATGCCTTTGGTAAAAATTATTTAACTTATACCAAAGGTTTTTGGGAGTTTACACTTTGACCAAATGTGGGTGTATTTTTCTGCACATTTAAAAAGCAAGGCTTTGCAAATTCATATATCCCATTCTAAAACATGTGGGCAAGACAGCTCTTCAGTGAAAATGTCAAAATTCTTTTTAGCATTAGCAAATAATTTTTTTCAATGTTTTTGAAACAGCTAAAGCACTTTTTTTTTTTTTTTTAATTGAAACTGGCAAAAGGAACAAAAGCCTGGGGCACATGCCTGCTGTCAAAATGGATGGAGTTAGTAAGAATTTTCTGAAACTTGTAATTCATCTCTGGTGTTGGAGTATTTTGGAAAAATACACATACCACTGCTACTATTTATTGCAAGCTATGAGAGGAACAACTACATAATAGTGCAAGGAAGATGAGGTTTGTATTAGAAGCGACGTTCTCCCTTCTGCTGTGGTCAGTAGCACAGCTCTCACCCAAAGTTGTCCGTGCTTTCTGCAGGACGGGGCAGAGATATGAGGGGTGTGGGATGATCTAGCAGCACCTCAGAAAACACTTTGTGACCTTCCAGTTCCACTTACTGTTACAGTCAAGCTTAGGTTTCTTGGAGAGGCCCATAAGGTCCTATTTAGCAAAGAGTGCCTGTCTTCTGTTCAGTATACGAGTAACGCATTTAAAACCTGCTGCATTTTGTTGCCTGCTGCTGATGTTGGTGAGCATCTTTTGGTTTATGTAACTAGGTTCTGACCCTAAAGTCTTGACTAAGAAAAGCGCTTGCACCATAACTACACACATGGTTGTGCAGCAAAAGTATATGCTTATTTAGTTCCTACAATTTCAAAATGTTTATAACTGAGTAGTGATGTGCTTAAATCAAATCACATGGCTGAGCTCTTTGCAGGGTCATGTTCTGTGAGCAGCGTTCCTGCCATGGTGGCCAGGTCCCTGGACATGTGAGGAGAGATGGATGATGTAGAACACCTTCTCCCTGGTCACTAGTTATTAGGTCAGTGCACCCTACAAAGAACACGAAGACCCTTTTACTAGTCCACCCAGTATAAATCACAAATCAGTGTAAAGGTGCTAGATGAGTCCTTATCTCTTTCCTTCTATCAGAAAGATGACCAGAAAAAATACAGTTTTAAAAAAAAGGTGATTTAGAAAAGCAGCAGGGTAATTAATATATTCAAGTGGAAAAGTGTGAACCCTGTTTATTATATTAGTATAGTGTTCAGATAACAGACTTTCCCATGGAAGTACTGTAAGCCCCAGTCAAGTCGGTGTCCTGAGTACCCTCTGCCTAACTGCAACTCTCAACTGAAGTTTTGCAGGCATCAGTTCTTCAACTGATATGACCAACCTACTTGCAGGTTTCCTTTGAACTGGAATCCTGAGATCAAGAACTTGCTATTTGTTGTAATCCACAGCTAAGTCTGCCTCTGTAAATGAAATCTGGAGGCAAGGGAGAGTTGTTCCAGATTTGACTGAAAATACATAGAGCAGTATTGCTTATGACTGAAAATATGATGACCAAAATAAGCAATATTTTTTTTTTTTCCTAAGTTGGTAAATGCCTAAGCTCTCTTCAGGGCAAGACCTGAAGCAGTGCCATGCGTGCCATGCATATATATAGTTAGCCGGCCATTCAAAATTTTGGATCAATTTCTGGAACTGAAATACAAATTCAAGTAATCTGCAGATTGATTTATTTTGTTGCTGTTGTCCAAGTCTCTTACAGAACTAAAATCCAGATATATTTGTGTGAAAGTTTGAGGAATATTGTCTTATTACTACTCTACTGATTGAGCAGCTTTTTTTAACTCTGATTCCCTCTGCAGAACACATTATCCTTTTTACCAAAGGTGGATCTCGTGCAGGTTTTATATATTGTTCTGCAAAGATATCTGCAGAAAGCTGAGCAAAACCAGAAATTTGTAATCATATTCCTATTGACTTGTGGTTTGGTACTATACTATTCCTTTTGTCTTACCTGAATACCTTGTTGCATCAGTTATAACCTGAATTAGGTCATAAGACCCTACTTCAAACTTGTTGACTTCTAATTTGACCGTCGGTGACAGAATCAGAACGTGAATAAAGACATTTTGCAATTCATCTTTCCCATAAAGGAGCTGGTTGCTATCAGAACTTTCATCCCCGAAGGTGGAAAGGGAATGGAGCCACTTGGATGTGCAAGTGCGAGAAAGTGCCACCGTCTTGACTTGTGTTCCTTCTTGGGTTGTTCTCTCCAGTTGTTTGCTCTTTTGTTTGGCTGGCAAGTAAATATTATAACCTGGCTCAGACCCCTTGATACCTATTCATTTTATGCTTGGTGCCCTATCTAGCTCTATTAAAAGGCAATAATGCACTTTCTTCCTTTTCCGTAACCTCATTATGTTATTGCTGAGTCCATTGTACCAGTGCCAGTCTCTTGAGGCTGCTGTGAGAAAGCATTTTCTGAAGAATTCCAAGAATGAGGCCTGGGGCACAGGCTGCTTTGATGAGGATGAACAGCCTTCCAGAGATTTACTATGTTATTGGGTTTGGGGGAGAAAATAGAGTATTTTGTTGGATTTCTAATATTTTCTGGCAGATATGTTTATAACAATTTTGGAGAACTTCCAGACTAGTCAGCAGCCTTTTGAAGCCTTGCAATTCCCATGTTCAATTAAGCACAAAAATATTTTGCTTTATTTGCATGCAAATATTATTGATTAGTCAGGTATTAATTTCATTCTGTTAAAGTTTAAATTAGGTAAGACCAGATATTCATGGAGAATAAGTTTTTTGAAAGGTATTGCATAAAGCTTTAGCATGAATTCACTATTTAAGCTATTTACTTTTCTTAACTGCTTTTAATGGCAAGTTTTTGTTGCCTCTTGGCAAAAAAATCCTCTCTGCTTGTCCGAGCTATTCCTTACTTTAAAACTATTTTTCCCATCTTTATCAGGAAAAATAAAATGTATTGGCTGTTATCTGCAAATCAGACACTTATAAATGCTAAAAATACATCTCACTAACGTGTAATGTCAGAAAAATGTATAATCTTGTTTGTGATAGTGATTGTGAGACAGTCTCAGAGTTTTGTATAAAATGAACCGTTTTCTGTACCATGTTAAATTTGGTATGAGTCCTGGCTTACTGATGCAGTACTAAAGCCAACATTTTGTATTTAACTTGAACACATTTTTTGCAGACAAAAAGAAAAATCCATTTTCCCTTTCCATTTTGACACTCTTCAAAATCTGTAAACTAAACTGTGTTTTATTAAAAGTAATTTCCTTGTGAAGAAGATGAGAATATGAAGTCTTAAAGCAGTTCTCCATCAGCTATAAAGAAAGAATAGATTTGGGGCCTGTATTAGATAATCAAGAAAATAAGGTGAAGCTGACTCATATTGATTCCAAAGTAGGTAAGTTGTACTTAGATGGGAATACCAAGAATTTTTATGTGCATACATGGCAATCCATAATATAGAGGGGCTTAAAATTCTTCAAGTAAGAACTGCTGGGATGACACATGGCTGTCTGTAATGGAAGCCTTCATTTTTTCCTAATTCTGTGAGTGTAAGGTATAACAGGACTGCTTAGAGAATTCATGAAATAAATGTTTTTATTTCCTCTAAAATCCTCAAAATAGATTTCTAATCATGTTTCAATACAGTGACCCTTAAGTATTGGCATCTTATGGGTTCTTCTATAAAACTTGCAATTTGGGGCAAATTTTCTGCATTTTGTAGATGCATACTTTCAAATCACAAATGAAAACACGTTTGTGCTTCCTTTTTTAATTTTATTTCTCTCATCCTGTGAGTTAATGATGTAATTTTTATCAAGGTAAAGCTGTTTAAAGCAATAGACCTCATTTTAATTTTACAGCTGATCATGACAGGAATTACTCTGATAGGCACCACATGGGAACAAGGCCAACCTCCTGCTTTATTTAGAAGGAGAGGTTTGTGCAGCTTGAGAGCAATTCTTTAATTCCAGCAGTTGAATCTCCTGCTGCTTCCACAAGGAAATAAGTCTTTGCTTCACTGGCCTGAGTGTGAGAGGTATATAATGGATGAAACTTAATTTCTCACTCTCTGTGAAAGTGCGGTAGTAGGTCTGTGCTTGGAGAATTCTTTATTTCTTTGTTCTTTACTCCGCTTTTGGTATATTTAGGAGAAAAATAAGACCATGACTGCTTGAAAAGTGCTTGCAATCAAAGGTGCAGAAACAGAGAATCCTGTTTGGAAACATAACTTAAATGGGAGCAATGTCTTTAATGTTCTTTAAATCCTTTGATTTTGTTGCACTATTGGTTTTCTTCCCCTGGCACAAAGGCAAAAGGCTTAGGTGAAGGTGATGTTGCTGGGGAGTAGAGTTCCATATTAACGGGGATATCAAATGCCAACCCAAACATGGATATAAAACTTAAAAATAGTAAAAGTTATTCATGAGTTTTCTTTTCCAGTGGAGTCCTCTAGGGATCCTTTTTAACCCTAACTGGTATTTTTAATAGTGACCTGGAAGTAGACGTAAAATCATCACTGCAGTAGCGTTCGGAGGTCACGAGGACTGAATCTCTCGCTAAATTGAGTGCTGGCCAGCAGTGAGCATTTTAGTACAGAAGTTGGAGACTCTTCCTGGGAAACAGTGTCCCAGAAAGGGATTTCTGTTTTTGCAGCAGGCAGCTATTTATAAAAGAAAATTGCTGTCCATGGAAGGCCTATAGCCAAAAGGGCTAATGTGACTTTTAAGCCTTTGTTTGCCACTGTTACAGTGCTATTGGAAAGGTGAATGCTGCTCTACTGTCAAGTCAAGTTAAAAAAAAAAAAAAAAAGCTGAAATTTTGCTAGGGTTCCATTAGGCCTTCCTTATACAGCTCATCAGATTTTTTTTTTTGTTTTTTAAGGTAGCCTACTATCAAAAGCTATGACTATCTAAATAAGTAAAGTAATAGCTTTCTCTTTCTTAATCTAATGCATAAAGTACTTTAAAATAGAAAATTAGAAACTGAAGCTTGCACAAATGTCGATACTATTTAGAAGATCTATGGGGGAAAAAATCACCACCTCTGAAAACTGTTATATCAGGATTCAGTGTTTTTAAATTGTCACTAATTGAACTAACTGTATGTTTTTTTAAGTCCTTTGTGTGTCTGTTCTTGGGGAACTATCAGATAATCCCACCAGTTACTTTCCCTTTGATTAGCTATGCTTTTGGATTGAAGGTTATTTCTCACATCTAACTTGAGAGAACAAAAAGCTAACGTGAGTATAGGCATTTACAATTTACTTAATTGTTTATGTTCCTCTTTTCACAATACTTAAAACTGCAAAAGTCTGAAGTAAAATCATATTTAATGGAAGCAGTCTTCACAGGCATGATTGATGATATCATTAAACCTCATATTATTTCATAAACACCTTCATAAATCAATGTTACTTGTGTAGTGGGATGAAATTGAAAAATACCATCACAATGACTTGCTGTCGTTCAGGACATATTTATTGGCTAGCCTAGGAGTTATACTCATCCCAGTGGCTACATCTGAAACATTTAATAGGAATGGTGTTGGACTCGATGATCTATGGTTAGACTCGATGATCTTAAAGGTCTTTTACCAACTGAAATGATGCTATGATTCTGTGTTGACCTGTTCAATTCGTACTGGAAAAGGTGCTTAAGGTGATCTGAAAAAATAGCTTTAGAAAATTGGGATTTCATGATGCGCTGATAGTATTGAGGAGAAATAGGGTTCATCCTTGAAGGTTGTTTTCTCCTATGTTTTGTGTGTGCGCTTTTTTTCTTCTCAAGAAAAGGATTGGTTCATTTTCTCTAGTTCTGATGCAGCTTTTTAAGTGTGTTTGTTAATATAAGAATACTTGATGCTGGTTTTTGGAGGGTTTTGTAAGAATACAAAATGAAGTCAAAGGTTATCCAGTTTGATTCTGCCTTTTATATAAAAAAGGACAGTAAGGGTACATTCCTGACTTACTCTAATATGAGTCTAATGTGTGAAACTGAATACCCTTCATATTTGTTGAGGTATTACAAATAGATAAGAAAACTTCTGCCGTTACTGAAATAATGTATTATTTCTTCATTATTAAGTATCTTTTGGTTATGCTTTCTCAGGATTTAATAGAGTCATTATCCTCCATTAAGTTTGTTTTTGTAGATTGCAGCTGCCAATCAGCGTAAGCTTATTCTTTAGCAGTAAGTACCTGTTACATCCATTGAGTATTAAAAAATAAATGCTCTTCAAAATTGAGCTTTTATACTTGATACTGTAGAAATATGTTTTCACATTAAACTTAAATGGAATGAAAACTATTGCAAGCTTTTCTTCATATTTTATGTGATTAAAGATTCCAATTATGATGATGCTGTTGACAGAAACATTTGAGATTTATCAGGTTCTCACTCTTTTTAATGTGTTTTATGAATGACATTTCATTTTAAATAGTGATGTACAGTATGTGAAGCCAAAAGCTTTACAGAAGTTTTTTACGATTAAGAAGGTATTTTTATCAAGCAAACTTGTGATAACACGAGTAGTTAAGACCTGCATGTTATTGATATTTATTGTGGACGTTATTATATAGCATATCTCTATAAAGTTGATGCTGTAGATTTGACTTATACAGTAGCTACTCCAGTTTTATGATAAGATTTATGCTGGATTAAATGGGCGGTAGTTACTAGGCTGTTCTGTTTGAAATTAGGCTTGAATCAGCCTTGAAATTAGCTCTTTTTGAATCAGCCTTTTAAGGATGCTTCTAGCATTAGGTCAACAGTCCAAGTGGACTAGCTATCAAACTTGCCTCATCTAAAATTAGGAACAAAAGAAATGCATTTTTTTTTTTCTCTAAATAGTAAAGAAATGATCAGCTGTGTCTGTATTTCACAGAATGAGGCTGTTGTGATTTAACCCCAACCAGTAACCCAATACCATGCAGTCGCTTGCTCACTGCCCACCTCCCCAGTGGGGTGGGGAGGAGAAT
>KL269518.1:0-20366 GCA_000699545.1 Podiceps cristatus | reverse complement strand
GAAAAGAGAGTGTTTTCAAAAGGTGGGGGGGGGGGTAGTTTCTTCAAAGATCATTACAAAAATTGCAGCTTTGTGATTCACTTCTTTCACACTGATTTTGTGACAGTTTGACTTACCCTGAAGTGAGAACAAGCTGCAGAAATTGGAGGCTGTGAAACTTAGCTGAATTTTCCTTTTGACTTCTCTGTACTATCTGAAAACACTTTTGCAACCAACACCATTTCTGAACCATGAAATTAATCGAAGTTTCCTAATCCATTCAGGACTGAGAAAAAATGTCAGAAACTTCTTCAACATCTGAGACGTCTGAACATTTCACTGTTCTGGCTCTGCTTCTCCTCCCTGCTCAAGACAACACGTCAGACCTTCCTGCCACTGACAGCAGTTGTGGAGGTGATGGAGCTGGTAGCTGCAGGCTCTAGGGAGACCTCCAAACAGCCTCTGCCTTCAGCGGACCCTGCCGTCGAGAGGAGCAGGGGCCACCGCGAAGGAAGCGGGGAGCAGCACGCATGCAGGCAGCTGCCACATAGGGCAGAGAGTAAAGTCTTGGCCAGCCGTGTCACCAGCTGAGAAGGTGCAGAGAGAATGGAGGGACAGTGCAGAGGCTAAAGCCTGGAGGAAAGAAGAAAGAGAGCAAAAAATAAAACAGATAGTGACAATGAGAAGGAAAAAAGCAAAAGGAAAACAGTGGTGACTGTCAGCCAGTAGGAAGTTCATCAGCAAAGGGACTGAAGAGTTTCCTCCCGAAGCAGGCATCGAGTGGTAACTGCAACCTTACGTTGAAGAGAAATACTCTGGAAACACCACTAACAAGGCTTCAGCCTGAGCGTTACAACTTGTAAGAGCAAAGCTGAATACGCCTTCTAGCCTAGGCCAAGCCTGAGTGCGTATCACCAAGGGGTCTTCACAGCAGAACAGGAGCAGTTCCACTGGGCCGGTGGCAAATTCTTCCCTCACTTCCCTCCGCTTCCAGAACAAAGAAGGCTACGAAGACCGGTAACATTACTTCAAGTTTTCTTTACAAGCATTTGCTATGTTACATTCTGCAGAAAGGGCAGGCTTGACAGCAGACTGCAAGAGATCCTTCACCAGGATGGAGGAGGCCCATGTGTCTTGTTTAGGCTGTGCATCCCATTGCCTTATAAACTGACCCACAGGTCAAAACCAAAACAACACATAACACAGACAGGGGAGGTTTCTTTACCTCACAGGCTGAAACATCTGGATCAATGAAGTTCTTAGTTCAAATACATACCATCAACAGAACGGAAAATCAACTTTCCTGTTCTGGTTGCCAAGCAAAGTGAAGAAAATCGCTGAAACCAAACAACTGTGTTCTTTTATCACTATTCTATTTTAGTTAAGGACTCCCAGAACAGGTTAACATCCTTCAAAGTCAGCAGGCAACTTAGAGAGGTGGCTTATTTTGCTGTTTCAATTTAACAGTCATTCTAGTATGAACAGAACAGCTCTGTTACGAGGAAGGAAGAAGGGGGGATGGGGAAGTAAGGGGGAAGGGAGGAATAAGAGAAGGAGAAATACAAAAGGAAAAGAAGCTGTCATCAAGTAGGAAATAATGTCAATGTTCTCATTTACCAAGCTGGGGTAAGGTTCATGGATTATAAGTCTCAATGATTTTGCAAGAACCTATGAACTCTGCCGTGCAGAACAGTGAATGCCTTTTGTATTAGCTCTTCATTTCACCAGTAATATTTCTCCATGTCCCCACTGACTGCTTTTTTAGGATAACAGCATCAACTGTTCCATGAAGGGAAAGGGAACAGGTCGTGAAAAAATAGTCAATCACCGTATCCACAGTTTTCTTAATTCCAGTATTATAATCTAGAAGGTATACTAGAAATAAGAACAAGAAAAAAAAAAAAAAAAAAAGAAAAAATGGGTGTTAATGACTGCATTCCAAATATCTCTAGATGTACATATCACTTGAAAAGTACAGATATTTTCTCAAGGTAGGCTGTTTTAATACTAATACAATACTGTAAATTAATACAGTGCCAAGAATTGTAACTTTGATAATGTAAGTCATTCTTCAGAGCCATAAACTGTGGGGACAGATGGAAAAGACTGAAAAAGCAGAGCCGGGGAACAGGGACGCCAAGAAAGGAAATTTCATGAGATGTGGAATGTGTAGACAAGGTAAGGAAATAATATAAAAAGAAGAACGAGTGATAAGAAAGTGAAGAGCAAGATAAAAGCAGTCATAAAAAAGAAAACAACAGAGCATAGGGCCTAGATCCAGAAAAGCTCTTAAGTTCTTAACTTCAAGTATGTTATTAAATATATGAAGCACACTACAAATAAATTTAATGATATATTTTGCGAGACAGAGGAATTAAGAATTAAGAATCAAGAAAAGAAAAGCAACAAATCAAGGAGCAATATTAAAGAAAGAAGAAAAAAAGATCAGCAGAAGACTAGAGTGAAACTAAACACAGAATGTGAGCCATCTTTGTGATAGAGGGCTTTCTTAAGAGTTTTCAATGTAAAGAATCTTTGGATACCCTAAAAATCATACACAGTGATTTCTCAAATCAAACATTACTGGATCTAACATGGGGAAATTACGTATCACACAACAAAAGAAGAGGCAGTCATTCAGCAAAAAAGTTTACAATCACATCTGATTGTGATGCAACTGTTGACAATTTGACTGCAAAAGGTGTAGATAGCATCAAGTTCAAATTAGTCATATATATACGCACAACCCCTTTCTAATTTTCAAGGGACACTTTCACGAATATGAAAGCAACAAGGATTAACATCAGTCGGGAGCAAACATTTGCCTAGAAAATATGAATGGTATTTGAAAACTTTTTAAGCATACTTTACTGGCTGTTGGGAAAAGCTATAATTCATCAAAATTATCGTTCAAAATAACGGTTAAAAAAATTAAAAGAAAAATAATATTTGTTTCCCCTTTGGTTTAGAAGATGAAAAGAAAAAAATATAAATTTAATAGTTTGGGATAATAAAACTTCAGATTCTCAAACCACAATTGTAGACTTAAAGTGAAAACAGATATAAGCCAGTATTTCTAGAAAATTAATAACTGAAACAAACGGACACAAAAATAAGGCAGCAGTTCAGGCAAGAAAGAAGCATTTCAAAGTCTGTTCTGGTTTGGGAAATCAAGGTTTTAATTAAGACTTAGACTGATATAATAATATCGACCAATAAGGTTATATAGTTACATTATACATAAGTATACAGTGATTCCTCTCAAACTAACTGAAAAATGCTAATTCAAGATATTTGGCCAATGAGAACGATAGCATTGTGTGATAGATTTTGTCCACCGAAAGGCATTTGATACAATAGTCTGACCATTTGATTAAGATAAAAGTATGAAATAAAACAAAACAAACTGTCATATATTAAAATGAAAAAAAACCTGTTTATTGGACTTCAAAAAATGCAATGTTGAATGGAGAAACATCAACAACCAAGCATGTCCTACTGCAATTTGTAGGTTATGCTTGGCAACTGTACTATGTAGTATGTTCCTCGGGGTCGTGAATGCAAGAATAAGAGCATTACTAACCAGATGTGCAGAAAAAATAGACTATTTGGAAGAATAATAAATTTAAAAATGCTACTCTTGTGAAGAGAAACAACATGGAACATTTTATAACCTTCCTTCAGGGAAACAACATAATTTCCATTATAGTTAAATATAAAAGGGGGGGGCGGTCAGGGAGTGGGGGAGCAAGCCATTTGTTAGATAGAGCTCTGTCCTGAGAAGGAGCGACTGACAAATATTCGGAGTACTAGCAGAGAGCTGAACAGGAGCTGCCACTATTACCCTGTGCCCCGGGGTGTTAGAGTAATCCCCGTGTCATATAGCTCAGTAGGGAAAAATAGAAGAGCAAGAAGAGTCACATTTGCCTCTATTTGTCACTGACACACCATCTAGTGGGGTAACACATATAAAGGACAGAAATAAACAGCACTTTTTAACAGTACAGATTACCACCCATTGGATAAGGACTCTGTGCTTGTCCAGACTGATTTAAAGTAGTCCTACAATGAAGCAAAGAGTTGCTTTCCTAAACTATCTGTAATTTCAAAAAGAAAACAATTCGGAGAGCTCTTATTAGTTGTGCTACACAGCAAGTCAGCCAGGACAGCCAGAGCAGATCCTTTCAGCCCTGCAAGCTCTGAAAGCAGGGTCCTAAAAGCCTTGGGCTTATATAGTGGGAATTATCCCGAAGGCAAATGCTACAGCAGAGATGTGTTTCCCCAACGTCCCCTTGCAAATCCTCATATCATCCAGATGCCAAGAGCAATCAGAGCCGAGAGAGGAACAACATGATGGGGAACTCAAGACATGAAAAGCCTAAGCAGCACTGCTGCTCAGACCTGCCCACCTCTGCTGAGGCTTTTCCAGCTCCTTCAAATGGCTTCAAGGGAAAGAAGGTGACTTTATTTTGACTACACTTTCTTCAAATACACAGAATCTCCATCCTAGCATATCAAATTCAGTAACTTGGTCACCACATGAACCAGAAAGATATTGTCAGATTGGAGGGTTTTCAGAAAACATCTGCGCTAGTAACCTCTCAGCAATTAATAAATTCACTAGGGCATATTTAGCTGGTATATTTTAGAATATAACATATTGAAAAGAAGATAGCACAGGAGTTGCATGATACAGCACAATTTCTGAAGACGCATTTAGAATGAATAGTAAGAAACAAAATGTAGCTGTCAAAAAACATCCTTAGTAGCAGAAGATATTCAGCTGTATGACACTATTGGGGAACAACTCACTGATGGTACTCTTAAAAAGCTAGAAAATTAAAGCAAACCTGCACTGAGAGGAACATGAAAGGGAATGCCCAGTATGCTTTTGCTATTCGTGCTTTATACAGAAAAATCCACAAAGAGAACAATAAAAAGTCACCAGGACCAACTGGTGAGTTTCAAGGGTGAATTTCTCAGTATCAAAGAAGGACAGAAAAAAGATGAAATGGGATGTCAAATCTTAAAATGATTTGGGAAAGGAGGAAAAGAAAGGTAAACCTAAGGTAGCTGAGAACAGGGAGCCAGACATCTCTACCTGGTAAATTAACAGAAACTGCCACAAGGAACACAATTAGAGTACCCATAAATATAATATTTGGAGAAGCATCATCATGGGACCTTCCCTATAAGGATTTTTATTCTGAAGTCAATACGAATGTGAAAACAAATTAAATTAAGTAATTCAACAAACACTGTCTCCAAGATATCTCAGAGAAACTGAGATGCCACAGGCAGGCCCCACAGGGCTAAACAATTGGCAGAAAGGTACGACGCAAAACCAGACACTAATGGTTAGAATTTTTTCAGTGGAGGGACGTCACAAGGTAAGTCCTTCTATTAGTGCCTCTGTTATTTAGTATTTTAATAAAAGACCTGGAAAAGAGGATAAATAGTAATATAAATAGTAATATAGCTAAGTTTGCTTATAATAATATTAGGGCAGTAAGGTTGAGGGCCAACTGCGATGAGTTGGAAAAGGATTTCACAATATAAAGTAAGTGATGAAGTGGCAGCTGGAATTCAATAACAATCTGAAGGTTAAAGAGTATATTAAACAAATGATGGCTAAAAATCTGGCTTATTTAGACTAAAAAACAAAAAAAAAAAAAAAAGAAACAAAAAAACCCCACCAAATATGAGAGGAAATCTGACTACTCTCTATAAATACAACATTAGGCATAAACATCAAGACCTAAAAGGTATTTAAGCCAAAGAAATAAAGTTGGCACTGCTTAGTATGGAAATTAAAAGGTTCTCAGCTGCCAGACAGGTGAAGCTCTAGATCAGCTTGTCCACAAGAGGAAAAACAGCCTAACTGGCCTTCAAGATAAATGCGGATAAGCACTGTGAACAAATCACAGTCTGGTTGCTATGACAGCTTAGTACTGGGTTAGCTGTCCAACTTAGGTTGGATTCAATAAATGAAACTAAAGCAAAAACTTGCCAGCACGTAGCAGATGCACTATGATGTGTCTATGAAGAAGCAAGTCATAGTGCATTACCTATATGGAAATAAGTTTCTCCTTAATGCCATTGTATGTTTCTGCTTCTCTTATCAATTTTGCTGAATGGTTTGTCTTACTTGCCTCCATTTAATCCCTGAGTGAAGAAAGATTAGTTTCTTGTGCCTACTTGTCCTTTAATAAAAAAAAAAAAAAAAGTCACAGCTGACTCACCATCTAATTCATAAAGTTTCTTGAGTCTCTCTTGACTCAGCTTTCTCTAGCTTCTTCTGTTTTATTTTTAAAAGCATTTCTACAAAGACATCCTTCATGTTGCTAGGTTTCAAGAGAAAAGAAATAAAGAAAGAAAACAAATCAATATTTTTTGAGAGACAGGTCTTTGTCAAAAGTCCAAATGGAAGTATGAAAATAATCATCTTCTGTTACATATGTGCCAACCTTCCCTTTTCCCTAAATTTACTTTTTCATTGGTTGCAATGGACACTTTGCATATAAACCTGTGCCAGAGAGCAACAGCAAATGCTTTAAGAGGAAGACTACCCAAAAAAACAAGGTATTAAGGAACTCATACAATTCATACGTCATAAAATTACAAAATTTCACCTAAAAGTGGTGCCTTTGATGCCCTCCTGCTTTAAAGTGTGTGCATGTGTATGCATGTGCAAGCTCCTGCGTGTCTTGTACACCAACATATACAGAAACATCATTGAAATGATTGCAGCCATGTTTGGTGCAAAGCAGCTGTTCAACATGTTACAGCAACATATACGACAGATTAGGACAAAGAGCAAATCCACGAGAAATGTGCCCAGTTTAAACTGCAGGAAGAGTTTAGGTTGACAGAACTGAACAATCAGATTGTCCGGGACAGAAATATTATCACTCCTTACTCTCGTGAAATGTGCCATCAGCTCCCTAATAACCACGTGAAATCAAGACTTCAGGCTTGCTTTCATATTCAAGTGTCCAGGCAAGTCATCAATGCTTGTACAGAAAGTGCCCTTCAGAGAGAGACGGACGAAGCCAAGACAAGCAGAAATTGAATGATTTCTTGGGATGGTGGGGACATAGCTTGGCAACAGTTGCGGAAATATTTGCATACTGGGCAGCAGCACATTATTAATGGCATTTTGGAATGAATAAGCAGGTTGTTGATTTATAACAATATAGCAAGATGAGCCCACAAATATCATTTGAGTCCATTACCTCAAAATTGGTGATGCCAGTAAAATGAGGCCCAGCTATGAAATACTTCCTACCATATCACTGCAAAACAAAATCTCAATGATCTTATTTGTAAAGACACAACCAGTTTATCTCCAACTTGAAGACCATACAAGGCAAAACTATAAGCAGTTCACACAAAAGTCAAATCTGAACAATTTTGGCTTCACAATGTTTATGTTTCTAGGTAATGGTGTCCCTGCTCACTGCAGGGGGATTGGACTAGATGGGCTCTGGGGGTCCCTTCCAACCCGAAACATTCTATGGTTCTATGATTCTATGTTTAGCTGCCACAGATGATGTAAAAACTGAATAGACAGTTACAATAGTTCACAAGCTATCTTTGTAGATCTAACCTGTAACTGCTGTGCTATTGAAAAGCATAAAAACTGTTAATGAAAGCTATTTAGAACTGAATAGACAGAAAACTTACAGCTCTATATAGAAGTCTAATTGGACTCTTAAAAAAAAACAAAATATTTGAAACATTCCTGCATTATTTCAGATTTATCTTGTTGTAGATTATTCTCCTTTAACTATTCAATTTTTTAAGATAATCAAACACGAGACAAATGGTATTTTTATTACCTGTAGGACTTTGCACTAAAACAATGTTATATTTGCACGTTAATAGAAATATAGAAAAAAAAAACAGAAAAAGATAGTTTCAAAACCAAATATTATTTTCACTTTAAAAACATAACAAATTTTTATCATTTAGACTCTAGAACATATTTAAATGGTGAACTGACAAAATTCTGTCCTTTTGTCTGTTAATTTACTTTTTGCACTAAGTAATGGTAACAACAAAAAAGATTAAAAACAAAACAATTGGAGAGACAACACAAATTATTGAACTGGGAAATTATAAGAGAAATTACTTTCAGCATCTGATATGATAAGGGGCTTTTTCAGAACAGAGATCTGCAAATTCCAAAAGCTATAACACACAAATGCTAGCCACTGATAAAAAAACCCAAAAGAAATAAATATATCTTGTAGAACCAGCAAATTGTTTAATATCAGGTAATTATTTACAAATCTTATCATCCTGTTTTTATCTTCTTTCTCAGACTAGTTACCAAGCTCAAGTAGAGTAGCAAGACACACGTAGAAACCCAGTCCACATCAGCTCTGTCCCGTCACTTTCTACTTACGCTTTTCCCACAGTACTCTCATTAATTTTACTCTCAGTTTTCTCATTCTCTTTCCATCAGTGCCTCCCCCCACCACTGTGGTGCCTGAGGAGGCAGCGCAGAAAGGACAAGGGATAAGAGACTGCTGCCAGAAGGAACTTTGCATGGCTGCGAGGAAGAGGTGAGAGAGTAACCCTGCTCGCTGTCCGCAGCCGCTTGCTCGTCAGTGACATTTCAGGTGGCCTGCATCAGGCCGTGCCAGCAAGACTCCAACTGAATGATTAATGACTGAACTGAGGCAGCAAAATGACAAGGTCTAAAATATGAGAGTGACAGTCCAAGATTAAAATCCACATGTGACTTCTGATCCACCCCACCCCCCCAAAGTGACGGTGTTGTCTACCTCCCCAAATTGCAGGGGGAAACGCTCAGAGACCCACCGGATCACCACGGCTGGGAAGGGCCTCGGAGTCCCCCTCCCGTAATGCAACCCCCTTGCTCAAGTAGGGTGACCCACAACAGGGCGCTCAGGGATGTGCCCAGTTGGGTTCCGAACATCTCCAAGACTCCACAACCTCTCTGGGCAACCTGTGCCACTCTTCGACTGCGCTCGCAATAAAACAAGCTTGTCTCTTTTTTTCCTTTTTGTTCCCCCTTTTTTTTAAAAAAAAAAAAAAAATGTTTTTTATGTTCCTTTTCAAAAACTACGACAACAGATGAGCACAAATGAAGAAAATAAACTTATAAGCAAAAAAAAAAAAAAAAAAAGAAAAGCAGCAATAACGCAGATGCCTTCATGTAATTTGTTATATTCTACCAATTGAAATTCCTCTGGTTACCACAGATAGTGATACATTTCCGAAGCTGAGGACTCAGGTTCACAAGCCTTAGCATTAAATTGTAGGAAGCATCATGGAATCCAGCTCTGAGGTGTCTCAAAATTCCCATTATGTGCACATTGGTACTGTGCAAACTCGTGAAGCAAAGGCAAGTAAAGCAAGTTCTAATCCAGTGTTACTTATCATCTAATGAACATACATATCTGTTTTTAAAGCAGTATAAACACTCTCCCCTCCTGCCCATGCAATGCTTTATCAACAAACCCAACAATGCAAACCTTTAAACAAAAGTGTCTGTACGATCGGCTCCTAAGTTTTACCCAGTTTGCATAATAAGGATGGCTTTTTCTAACTGTTTTCAGTTTCTGAGTCAGGTATTTACACGTAGATGCCGTTGCACTTCTGACACTGCAGCAATTCAATCAACACAGAATTTACGATGTAATTTTCTTTCAAGCACCTACAATGAGGAGAACTGCACTGAAAAACTAACTTACCTCACCACTACTTTTTGTACTTCAGTGTAATCGTTAAGTGAAATTTCTCTGTCCACAATGGATTTTTACAAAAAAATGACAAATATTTCAAACAGGTTTTTTCATCTAATGCCTGGTCATTAGGGTATAGATCAGCAACACCGAGAAAATAAAGAAACGAGCAGTAATGGCCTCTGCACCTCCAAGCGATGCAATACGGGCTCCAGGCTGCAGGCCATGAAGGGAAGTCAGGAGATTCCAGCTTATTTCATTACGACTTTTTCACAAACACGTGTTCTCAAATGATATCAAGGCATGTCACTTAGCGATCCAAATTTAAAATAAGCCTCTGAAACTTAAAAGTAAACTCCAAAGAAAGCACATGTAACTTGGAAGAAAGAAAAATAAAAGGAAACCAAACCAAATCAAAATAAAACCACAAAAAAACCAATTAAGTAGAAAAGTAAAACATACCTATATCCTACTAGGGAGGGGAAGGATTTTTGGGAAATGCTATTTATCCAAGAAAAGAAAATATAGTTAAATTAGACAAAATGAATACTCAGTAGTAATTACCAGGTAAATTTTACCTATTGAGTTTAGACACTGTCTTAAAAAATAGAAAGACAAGACTCTTACTTTGTACTAGGAAGAGCCTCTACAATGAAAAGAAAATGACAAATCTCACTGAATACACAAATTCAATATCATATAAGCATGGCTCAGCATCAGCTAAGATCAAAATAGAGTATTTCACTTCATTCATACCAGAAAAATGATACGTTGCCTCACGTACATGACTGCCCTTTAACTGAATTAAGTCCATGCACCATTACACCTCAGCCAACTGGCCAAGGCACCAGCACGTGATTTCAGATCATTTTGTTTACTATTGTTCTTCTAACTAAATGATCGATTTTGGCTAAGGGGTGGGGGTGGGGGGAGAGGGTCACACCATTCTTTGTCAACTGCAGCACAGGATTTTTGACACCATCTATAGCACGTGTTAAACAAAGTACTACTACACCTGAAATATTCCTTATTAAACTTAAAGCACACTTCAGGCAACATTTGGAATGCTTTTGGTTTGTTTTCTGTTGCTGTTTTACACTTCCCAACTACACTTCAGGACACAGGAAAAAAGAAACATAGTAAGAAAAAGTAACATTAGAAAGAGTAAAAAATAAATCAAAACCAAAAAAACTAACTTCTAAGCATTTCCATCCGTATTACTAGGTGTGGCCAGCAAAGGTTGGGGGCAAAAGCAGCATTTAAAATTGAGTGTGAGGGACAGAAATTGCGAAAAACCAAGCGTTTTTTCTGACTTACATTGATCCCAGCAGGCTGTTGCCATTCCCTCTGCGGGGCTCTCACTGGCTGGGGGGATCACATGACACAAGGAACCAAAATAGAAAAGTCTCAGGAGTAAGGAAGCTGAACCAGAAGCACATTTGCAAGAAAAAACGTATCGCAGGCACAATAACATGCCCTTAGCAGCAAAAGGTGATAAATGCAGATGGGAACCCAGCCTGTACTGAAAAACGGGCAATGCCTTGAACCTTGCAGCCCGGCACTGGCCGCCTTTTCGAGACACGGGAAATGTCCTCTGCTATAAATCCCTGTCCGTGTCTGTACATAACTAAACCTGGTAACAGATCTAATAAATCTCAACACATTACCAGACCTTAAAAGAAAATAGGATCTATTAAATTTAAAAATAAATCTGTTACAGTTTAAAAAAACCTCCCACCACTTCAACCATTTTCATCTTCAGGCTAAGGTTTTTAGTAGTTTGTTTCTACAGAGGAAGTAATCTTTTTAAAAGCACATGCTCTTAAGATAATTGAGAGAGCTGTAAACACTTAATTTCAAAAATTGCTTTTAATTCTTTCACAAGTGAAAAATATGGTTGCAGACCTACACACTAATAAAACACGCACCATAAATCTGTAATTATAAATAAAAAGAAGGTTCAAAGAATCCAAAAAGTTGAACAGGTGAATTAGTGACCAAATGCAAGTTCTATACAATGATAAAATATAATCTGATTTTGAGGTTGCTGATTAATCATCACTGTTAGCAGAGCACCTCTCCCAGTTTCATTAAGCTTGTAGAGAGTAAGTGCCAGCAAAACACTGTTGTAGAATTACAGGAAATAGACGTTACCTTTTGTAACAGTGAACTTTCTCACCATTTACTAGTTTATTTGAAATGAAACTACTACAGTTTTATGTTCTATAAAATGTCAAGCATTTCCTCGTTTCTAGTGACTGTCAAGACAGTTATTGTAGAAGGAGGCTTTACCAAAAGATAGAAACAACAGTACGAAGGAGATTATGATCAAGGAAAAGAGAAATATGCTGCATATGTCAACAAGACAGGGCAGGAAATAATTTCTTGTTCTCATCCTTAAATGCAGTCACCCTCACCTTGCAGTTATAAGGCAAAATACTGAAATGCTCACCCTTTCAATGCAAATGGCTTACACAGGCTTTTGGATTAACATGGGAGTAGAGAATGCAATGCAAAATCCAGCATAGCAGCTCCCACTGTGCGAGAAAAAAATGAAAATAATATGAAGAGGAGTCAAGAGATCAAATTATTCTCCCTTCATTAAAAAAAAAAAAATCTTCAATCAAGACAGATATTTTAATATTAAAAAAAACAAGATCTGTTTTACTCTACAGGATATCTCAATACTTAAACTGATTTTTTCACAAAGTGAGTTATAAGTCCGCATAAACATAGTAGCATAAAAAGGCTCTTTATATCTTCTTTGTTCTTATTAACTGTTGTAAAAGGAAACATGAACATTGACTCAAAGTTGCCAGAAGAATACACCAGAGCTGTTGCCATCGATTATTTAAATATAAAGGAAATCTTTCCAAAACTACTGAATCTAAAATATTTTGAGCTTTTTTTTTTTTTCCCCCTGGAAAAAAATACATTTTGAGATCCGTAGTCCATATTACTGTGTACATAATTCCAAGTATTCTACTAGGTACATGATTTTTATCACTACGTTCTTAGGAAAAGCTTTGCCTCACTTAAATTGTGCCATTGTGCAGATAATGTGGCAGAACTGAAGCCAATGGAAGCTTCCCATTGATCACAATAAGAGATGTACTGGGGCACTGAAATAAATACACAAAATAGGGGATTCTGTCATAGCTCTTAAAAAATGACTAAAGAAAACTGGCTTCAGCTACATCTTGTTCATCAATTTAAGAAGTCAGGATGAAAAATCATCTCTTGGATCAATTTTAAATGTAACAATGGTATGCTTACCATATTTCAGAGAAGGCCTGGGTAACTGCTAATACCTTTCTCAGAGTATTCTCACTGTACATCCCAAACATACTGCAAATCATCTCAACCACCCCTCTGTGGCCAAACACATAGCTTATTTTCTATGTTTTGTGTCATATTTCCCACATCTCTTTTTTCGGTTCGAAATTATGAAAGCTGCAAAACACACAGGGTGGGGGCTATGCTCCAATATTCCACTGTAGATAACTCAATGTAAGGCAATGTGATCATACGGAAAACAAACCTACAGGCAAAGACAGTGAATCAGATGGCTAGAGGAATGCCAAAGCAGGGAAAGGAATACACCCTTGCGGGGGAAAAGCATGGCAAGGAAGAAGTACACCATCTACCAGAGTAAAATGCCTTAGGTAAAATCAGAAAGAGTTTTTAAATCCTGGAGCTTAATACAGAGGGAGAAATACTGGGAACAGAGTAGAATATCTGTTTACACAGCTGGAACCAGGGCATCAGGTCTGTGTTATTCTGCATGCCTGCTTCCACCATTTCTATTAGCACTGATGTATATACACAGTAGTGTGTCAGTTAAATAGACATTCATCAAATGAGCAATTTGACAAATACTACATTTCAATACTCAACTTATTTACTCAAATACTGTCCAATATACATGTTATTTTATAAAATTTCTGTTGAAATTATAATAGGGACAAACAATATGTTGACCTGCCCTGATAGTACGTTATGATTTAAAAAAAAAAAAAAAATAATTCACAGAAAGTGGTGTGCAAAACAGTTTTACCATTTTTAATTGTTAGAAACATGTAACCCTAGTTTTCCTTCCTGGTAGATAGTTTAATTCTTGAGCCAGAAGAAACCAAGTCATTTTTTTTCAAGCTGCAGGCTCACTTATGTCCCAGAGGTATGACTAGATTGAAGCAATTTTCAGAGAGCCTCTTTATAAATTATTAGAATACTTAACAAGCAAAATAGCAGGGCCAGCAGGTTATTCCACATCTGGTTTCAAACACCTTTCTATTCACAATACTAATACATCCTCAAACAAGTTTTATTCACCACCCCCAAAAAAAGTCTTACTGCTACCACCAACTTCCCCTTTACTGTCTTAAAGGGACAGTTTTCCATAAAGTTAGTGGGAAATTTCTGTACAAATATACAGAAATAGGTTAATAATATGTTCATCTTTCCTTATGCCTTTAGCGTTATTTATTTTTTTTTAAAAAAAAAAAAAAAAAAAAAAAAAAAGAGGCAAAAATCTACTAAAAATCTACTATACATTTTAATCTTAACTAACATACAAATGGGATTAAATTATATCACTTTGTTTTAATCTCTCCTGTGTATAACTGTAATCCACAGCCATTTGAACAAATTGTAGTAATCCTGGTGCTCAAATTGTCCTTTAAAAGCCTAAAGATAATCCTCTGTAACAGATGGCCCCCCTAATTTATTTAAAGTCACCACACACATCTCTGTTAATTTACTAGTATGTGGTGATACATCTGATCTAAATTCTAACATACATATGTTACTCACAAACTGTTCTCCTGGAAAACATTATCTTCATTTAAGATATTTAAAGCCTTTTAATGACCTTCTATGACTGAAAATACCAAGTAGCAATATAAAACTAAAAGATCATATCCCCTCCCTCCTGGAAAAAATTATCCAATCTGTTCTAATGGAATAATAAAACCTAACCCTCTTACTCAGTCCTACTGACGGCTTCTACTAAAGACTTTTTTTTCTTTGTTTAAAATTCATTTTAAATTCTCATCCCTACTGATAAAACAATCCCCAAGAGAAATACTAATTGAGTAATTTTGTGCTGTAAGAAAATGGAGGGGGAAAAAAAAAAAAAAAAAAAAAAAAAAAAAGAGTCATTTCTTAGTCTGTTTACATACATTATAATACTTCACACATCTAAGGCAATAGCTTTGCCACCACCTTTCAGCTAGTTTTCTCAGTAGATGAGCCAGTTTTATGCAGTCTTTATTTCTGCTAAGATAAATAGCACAAAGCTGGGAAATGTCAGGTGTATTATCCACTGCCTGCTGTGTCAGCCATCAGTACATCACAACTACGATCTATTCCACCAAATTGTTGCAAAGACTGGAGAGCTAGAACTCATATTTTTGAGGATTGCTACCAGGTTACTTTTCAATTTAAACTATCTAAAAAAAAAGTAAAAAGATTCATACACCATAAGTATTTTAAATGTAACCGAGACTTTAACTTTGGGTTATTTTGCTACAGTGCAATTCCATGAGATATTTTGCTGTAGTAACTTATCCAAAATCAGTTTCTTTAATAAGGATGGTCCTTACCCACTTCTTTTCTGTCACCTGATCTTACTAATCAATTTAGACTCTGTACAAATGGAATTTAATACAGCACTAAAAATGTACATTCAGAAAAATAGTCTCAAAAGATTATGCACCAAGCAACTATGTATCTAAGAGCCTAGTCGGGGTCAAGAGCACTGAAACTTCTACAGAAAACTTTAGGTTGCAACAGATTTATTCAAATAAAACATCCTTGTGATCAAATTAGGTTCTCACTTGATAACCAGCAATCAAATATATTATTTGGGCCTCACATTTCCCATATGCCATTCAATAACAATCTCATTGTCATCATTATCACCATCTGTTCAAGAAAGGTCAGGATTTATATGAACAAATTAATTCTTAGAAACATAATATTAGAAACGGTTTCAATCAAAAGGTTAAACAAATTAATTTCCTTGTTACAGCTGTTGAGCATTGAGACAAAGTCCATTCAAGTCAGTGGACAGATTCCCTTCTCCTTCAATGAGCTTTATAATAGCCTGAAGAGTACCCAGAAGCTCTTTACACACATTTTTCTGTCCCCTAACACTAAGATTGTGCATGCCTAATAGAAAATCAGAAATGTGCATTGGTTTAGCAGAGGTATCTGAAGTAGGTGAATCAGCATGATTTACATTGGAGTAGTTTCACTTCTGAAGTGTCCAGCTACCATTTTTTTTCCCTTAGTGGCAAGATTATAATTCAAACCAGAATGAAATTCATTGTCTTCCACAGAAACTTGATTAAGCATAAACTGCAAAAACTTTTCCTAGCATTAAACTGATGTGCCAGGAAATACAGTCATATTTGATTTAGCAAAGGTAGAAATCACTTTACCACTAATGGAAAAATTCTGGAGGCCTACCTAGTTAGACATTAGACACTTTTGATTTTTTAGTACTACAAAATCTGAGTACACAATCAGGCACAGATTAAATAGGTCTTGTTTTCATATGGTTACAAACACACAATCTTCAGAAGGGATACAGGAGGGAAAGTCTCTGAAGCTGAGCAAGCAAAAAGTTACACTGGAAATGTACATTACAGAACAGAGGTAAGGCTTCATTAACATTCAGAAAATATGTGATTTAACAGGGAATTCCTCCATTCCTAAAAGATATTTTAAAAAATGTGGAGAATGTGTTAATAAAAGACTGCATACTGTTGCAGGTAAAGAGACCAGTTTAAAATTTTAGACAAAGATGATCTGTCTTCATTAAATTCTCTACCATCTTTGTGTACACCTTTCTTTCTAATATTAGGAACTGTCTGAAGTCATGAAGCCCAAACCTGCATCGCTGACCTCCTGCCAAATACAAATGTTTTTTATTGTTGTTGTTGTTGCAAATAACAAATGTTATGAGTGACAGACTACTAATAAGCCAAGGCCTTTTCAGCTGTTTCAATACCTCCACATTAATATGGGCCATCTCTAATCAAAAGAACATTTTCCAGACATTCACTGGTAGATACAACAAAGGAATTGGCAGACATTAAAGAACACAGATATTACAGGTGCACCTGTACAGGAAGTGGGTACTGCCAAATATTTGAAAAAGAAAAGCATAAATATCATTAAAGAAATTTCAAAATGAGAGGTGATTTTCTATCAAAACATCAAAATATCTTATTATGAAAAAAACAAAACAGAAAGATAATGATTTTTCATAATGCTTTTTTCATGTCTTGATTTTAAATGGAAGAAAATGGTGGAACTGGGATTAATTATATAAATATTTTTTTGAGAAGCACAATGGGCCTTTTTGCCATAAATTTCATCCCTTTCTAAAGGTACTACTAGCTGGCTAATTCTTGGTACAATGTGACTGTAAATCAGGCACAGAATTAAAGCATTTCATACTACATACACAGTGTTCCAACACACATGCAGTTAACCCAGAACAATATACAGCAAGAAGATGACTCTTGCAGAAGTTGCCTATCTTGCAGAGTTAGAAAATAAACCTAAAATACAGCAGCACATTAGTAGCAAAGTGCATTTGACACAGATTGCATATTTAGGAAAAGGAAATTGTCACTAATCATTAATGTCAACAGTTAGGTCAAAAGGAATTTCTATTACTCTTATCATTATTTAACTTAGCCTCTACAGGATCAATACTGAGAGGACAGGATCTGTTCAAAATGAACAGTAGCTAGAGGTTCCAAAATAATTTGATCAAAATAAATATACCAACACACAGCACAACCTCCAACATGTAGCAGAGCCTTCAACAGGTAGTAGAAAAAACTTTGGACTTAATTACTTTGTCACAGAACTATAGGCATTTATAAAACACTTCTTTACCTGCTTATGGGTTGTATGGGAGTCCCAAAAGTCTTTTCTTTCTTTCCTAGCATAACCAGTAGTGTTACCAGCTCTTCTGCCCGTACAGCCAGGGCAGGATGGGTGCAGCAGCCGGGACAGCCAGCAGGACAGACACCTCACCCACCCGGGCCCTTTCTCTCTTCCTGGGGAGGATGAGTTTTCAACAGCAACCCATGCCTCCCTCCATCGGCACGAAGCTCGTCCTGCCTCTTCCACTTCAGATCCACACCCTTTTCAGCCCTACTGTTTTCATATTATAGGAGTGGGGTGTTAAAGGAGAAGAGAGGGTCCACAGATAAAGAACAGTAAGAGCATTCACGGGAAAAAATGAGGTGCCTGAGTTTTCAATGAAGGAACTGAGCAAACAGTGGAAAAAGGAAAGCTCCCATCCTTCTCTTGGTCCTCTTCTCTTTCCAAAACTTTGTTCATATCCGCTGCATGTGAATTTGACCAGCTGATACATTGTTGTTACCTCTCACTAGTTGCTTATGTCCTTTTCAAAAGGAGGGGATGAGCTGTGATGCACACTTGTGCTCATGTTAACAGTACGCAGGTTAATCTGTGGCTTGCCAAACCAAACAAGCGAACTCCACCCTACCCCTGAACACAGATTCCTGTGACTTCTGTGAGGAATAAGAGGAAATAAATAGTATCACCTAGAAACACAGCTGAGACAACAACCTCTCTCCTAAGTGGGATGAGAAGCCAAATGTGCATAGGTAGCCAGGAACCAGCAAACATCCACGTTTGTGAATCTTCAGACAACACAGCATTGCCGGCTTCAGCTGCACCACATTGGTTCGCCAGCACAGGCAACCATGAACATCAACAAACCTCCGAGTCTTTACCTGTAGCTTCTACAGGCCCAGAGCTCCATGCCCTGGGTATCAAATGATTACCAAACCTTTGGGATACAGGTGAGAAGAACTAAGAGCACAAGAGGTCAAGTTTCTCTGCAGCCAGCTGAAGACTGCAGAATCGACTCCTGAAAGTATTCTCTCATTGCTCAAGCCAAACCCTGTTTGTACGATTGGAGTTGGGCAGTACGCTAGCAGTCAGATGACCCCATGAACTCTGCTCCTGATAGGATGAAGCTATTTAATTAATTTTCCCTTTGAAGATTAGACAAAATTAATTGCCAGCAGCTGAGCCTCACACCCCCACACCCTTAGTGCCTGGTTCCCAAGACAGTGGGCTTTCCAGCTGGACACCAGAGATGTGTGGCTGCAGCAACCCTCACATCGGAGTCACCTCTAGAAGCAGTGCTGGAGAGCAAGCCCTGTCCTCCATGTTCGGAGAAATAAAGGCCATCAGGCTGTAGAGAGGTGCTGGAGAGCAAGCCCTGTCCTCCATGTTCAGAGAAATAAAGGCCATCATGCTGTAGAGAAGACAGGCCATGCTGCGTCAGGTAACTGCCCAGTACCAAGTCTCCAACACTGTCCATATGCAGATGTCCAGGGAGGAGGAGAAACAAGTAAGCACCCATGACATTTCTCCAGTTTTTTTCATCTATGGAGGCTTCCCAAGCCAGATACAGATTCTGAAATTCACAAGCAGAGTATATGTATGCCTTTGGGAAAGGTTATTTGAGGAAAAAGAACAGAAAACCAAGGACTTCCCTCATAGCAGTAGCTTAACATGCTATATTTTCAGTAAACACCTTCTTGAGAAAATCTACAAAGAAAGCCAAAACCTAAGAGGGAAACAAGAAAGATAAATAAAACAAGGATCTTCTGTCCTGTTCTCGATCCTACTTTGTGGAACAATTTCGCAGAAGCTGTCAGCAAATTTATCCTTAAAAGCACTCTATATTTTAATAGAAAAATGGTTTAAAGATGTATTAACAATGGGGGGAAAAATCTGACATCTCCTTATATATAAAACAGGATATGATAAAAGGAATTGCTTTTAGTTTTCAGTATTTCTCTTCTTTTGAAAAAATTACAATGTTCGCATTTTCAGATTCCATAAAAAGATGGATCAAAAACCAATAATTTTGAGACTTCAAAAAATAAAAAGGAACATGCTGACAAAATTTACAAGGACATGCAAACTGACTTCTAAATTTGTGGGTCTGTGCACTCTGTACGTGGTGGGAAGCAGTCATTCCTTGAATCTGGTGCCCTAAGTAGTCATTGCTGATGGAAAAGAAGCAATCCTCATTCTTCATTTGTATTTCTGTCTCTGAAATAAAGGTGAATTGAAGGGTGGAAAAAAGTGTATTAAGCTTATTAAATACTAATAGGTTAACTCACACTACACGAATATAACAGCCACCTTGCTCGGGGTTTGTTACACATGGCTATCCATGCTGCAATCCCACCAGTCTGCTGAGTGATAAACTGATCCAGTGAAGCACAACTCAGGCAAATTTACTCAATCAACAGCAACCCCGACACACTTATCTTTACACAGGAATCTGTCAGAGGTTGTGAATCCTTTGATGGCCTGCCACTTCAGCCATAGCATTGCCCTTTCATTTAAACTGAATTTGAGAAAAAAGATGATCTGCTTTTCACACCTAACCCTGTAACAAAATTGCCTGACTTCTCAGAAACACAGGTAAGTGAAGTCTGCAAGAGGGAGGATACATGCGTGGGCAGAAGTGCAGGGAGACAGAGGGCAAAAGGCAAAGGCAGGGAGACTGTCACAGAGGCCTAAATAACCAGCCCTGCTTCTCCTTGGCTTCCAAAATAATCAGGTGAACCTGGTCAGCACCAGCTGCAAGATCTTCCT
>JMFS01059135.1:0-24446 GCA_000699545.1 Podiceps cristatus | reverse complement strand
GGTGAAAAGATGAGAGAAAGGCTGTGTTGCAAAAAACAGGCGTGCTGGCTTTGGTGCCAATGGGTACTGGTTCTGACCCAGAGTTTGGGGTGTAAATTTCTTTTGTGGTTTGATAAATCTCTAAACAGTAATGTAAATAGATTGGAAAGGAAATTAATAGGCATCATCAAAGAGGTGATGGTCTCTGTCGTGTGTAAGTCTTGTAAAGTCCGGGTGGCTCTTACCTTTGTATCCGAATTGCACGGTCTTGAATGTCTTCTGAGTCCTGTAGCACAGAGGAGTTTTACCTCTTCAGCATTAACCGCAGTCAGAGTGTCCCAGGGTCTGTAGGTCTGTAGGATCAGGGAGCTGGTTTTAAGCTCCCCTTTATGTCCACTTGGCCTCCTGTCCCAGAAAGGGCAAATAACTCTGCGAGTGTGGTTGGGTGGTGTGTTTCTAAATGGGTATTGTACTGCAGATGGATGTGCAGTGAATTAAGTCATGTATTTCACTACAAGAATAAGACAAAGAGACAAAAAAAATATGAACTGGACGGAAATGCATTGTCTGGGTAGAATGCTAAAGAACTTGAGAAAACAAATGTATAAGTAACCTGTACTAGTGTAGAGGCAGACGTTAGATGCAAGTAAAATAGAAATTAAAAACCTGAAACCTATGTATAGATAGCTCTGGCTCTTAAGAATGTTACCTCTTTGATTTACTGATGAGTCCTTAAAACCTACTGAATTAGCCTGGCTTCTCTGCTATTATGCCTCAACTTGTGTCTCTTGTTGACAAGATCATGTATTGCTTTTTCCTTCCTCTTGCTCTCACAGACACGTGTATGCCTCCAGACAGGCTGCAGTATGCAGAGCTCGAGCAGAGTTTCAGCACAATGAAGAGCTTTCCCGTTGGAATCACGGTGACGTATGTCTGCCGGCCGGGGTATATAGGAATACCCAGAAAATCATTAACTCGTACATGTGGAGAAGACTTACAGTGGTCACCTACAGAGCAGTTCTGTACAGGTAACGTGTGCATGAGCTCTTTTGCTTTTTCCCTTTGATATTTAACAATTTTAGTTGTTTTTCGAGTGAGAATTAGTATTCTGTAATATATTAAACAAAGCTTGAAAAACATTAATGACTGTAAGAGCACTATATGCCAGAGACTTACTCTTTGTATATAACTATAAAGATGGAGATTTCTTTTTCTTTTTTTCCTTTTCTTTCCCCCTCCTCCTAGAGAGAAAGTGTAACCATCCAGGAGAATTAAACCATGGTTTTGTTCATGTGACAGATCTTACATTTGGTTCAAATGCTACTTTTTCTTGTGAAGGAGGGTAAGTATTTTGGTGAAGTGCATGAATCCTTTTTCATTTTTTATTTTCTTATGCAGATTCCATTCCCGTTCTGACTTGAAATGCCTCCTGAATTCTACTTGGAGCAAATTAAATTACACTTTAATTTGATTTGATTCCCTGGTTTTACTTGCTGTTTGCATCAACCAAGGCTTAACTTTTTTAGTGAGATTCTGCAGAGTGAAAACTAGCACGTTACTTCTAACAGGGCTATTGGGCACTGGAGCAGGCTGCCCAGGGAAGTGGGGAATCACCATCCTTGGTGGGATTTAAAAGATGTTTAGATGTGGCGCTTAGGGACAGGGTTGAGTGGCGGAGTTGGCGGTGCTGGATTGGATGTGATGATCTGAAAGACCTCTTCCAACCTAAACAATTCTATGATTCTAATGACTTCTTTTAATGCTCCTGTGGCAGAGGGAATAAATACATATATTCATGACCATTATGATATTGAATAATGGGCCACCTGTCTGTGTATAGCAAATAAAGTTAAAAGCACTAACCTCTCACAAGATTTGTTTCCTGTCTTCCCTTTTAATAGCTTATTTCTTTAGTAATAGTAATCTTAGGGCATTAGGATTAGAGGGTACACATCTTAAAATGGTGAGACTTACATCAGTTCCTTTAGTGATGTCTCATTTGCTGCTTTTTTGTTTTCAAAGTTGAGACTGTTTGTTGGAGAAATTAGGGGTTTCTTAAGCTTCACCTTTTCAAAAAAATTTTACCTGTCTAGGTTCAGATTACGTGGAACTCCTGAAATTTTCTGTGTAGTTAAGAATAACGTTGTCGACTGGAGTAGAGAGCTTCCTTTCTGTGAAAGTAAGTAAATTACTACCGTGTTTAAGTTTATATTCAGATGGTGGTAGTTCATTTAAAAGCAGGTGTGCCATAAACTTTCGAGTATAAGAAATGATGGTAAAATACGACTGATTGTCATTTTTATTTTTTTGGAATTATTGGGGATGTGTCTGAGGAATGACCACTGAAAAATACCGGTTACAGTGGTAATTAGCTTGTATTAGTTAAAGTCAACCTCTTCTTGAAATTGAGACTCCCTATAATAAATGACTGTCTGTAACTCTGCTGTAACTGTAGCTTGTCTTAGAAATAGCTATATGTCAGATTTTAAATGAAATTACTTGAAAATGGAGGCTCGCTATTTCTGAGATAAAGAAGGTAACAGCAAAATTCTGTTGACTAATTAGTGTGATTGATTTCTAGGAATTCCTTGTGAGCCACCTCCAAGCATAGCCAATGGGCACTACACTGAGGCAGACAGCTATGTTTATCAAACAGCGGTAACCTATACGTGTGTTGATGTACCGAAAGGCGCGGATCCCTTCTCGCTGATTGGCCCACCTACTATTTTCTGCACATATGATGAACACTCAAATGGAGTTTGGAATGTAGCGCCTCCACAATGTAAAGGTTGTTGGAATTTTTAATAGACTTGTTTATTATAGCCTGCATGACTCCAAAACTTCAGTATCTTTCCCTTTTTTGGAAGGGGGGGTGGGGAGAATGGACTTCCCTCTAGAAAAGAAACAGATCCTCTGGTACTAAAGTTGATACAGTTCCAGTGGAGATCAGATCAACTGCGTTACGGGTATTGGTTGATTATGACACACAATATGACGAAAATTTAAGTTAAACTTTAAAGTTGGTAGAAGTTACAAGGACAAAGTGAAGGAACTGAGGGACCACAGAGCCTGCGTAGCTGAAGAAAAGTTGTGTAAAGAGCAAGAACATGGGAGCTAGATGATGAATAGGGGAAAGGTACGGAAGAACTCTCTAAACACAGCTGCTATGCAAGTGCAGGAACATATGCAAAGCACAGCAAGCACAAAGCCTTGCTTTGCGGATGTAAGGAGAAATACCAGATGCTTGCATGTTGTCGTTTGAACCCTGATCAATAGCACTTTGTTTTCTGAAATTCTGGCACTGTGTTGGGGTATGTCTTTTGGAAGTGGAACGTGATTATATCAATTAATACAATTTCTTATTTGACTGTGTACTGTTATAACTTGGTAGCTTAAAATGAGGACTGTGTGCACCTCCAAGAGCATAACTTTTTTACAAATCCCTTCCAAAACAGTTTGAGGAATTAGATAAGGAAACTTAGAAGTAGTAAAAGGATGCTCTGTGTTACAAAGGTACTGTTAGTAAACATTTCAGAGCTGGTTTTCTTTTACCTATTTTCAGTGGTCAAATGTGATAACCCGAAAGTTGAAAATGGGAAAAAAACATCTGGATTTGGACCTTCCTATAGCTACAAGGACTCCATTGTGTTTGAGTGTGATCCAGGGTATTTCATGATTGGACCAGCGGTAATTACCTGTGAAGAAAATAACAGCTGGTCTCCTCCAAAACCAACCTGTGAAAAAAGTAAGCCTTTAAATAAGAATCTTGTATGTTGAGAATGTTGTAAGTCTGTCTTAGCTAAAATGTAAAATCATAAGATTGTAGTTGGAAACCAGAAGCTGAGGAAGTTGACATGGAGCCTCATCTATGGGCAACCCTTTTAGGTATTTGAGTGACTCAACTCCAAAGAGTTTCTGGATCAGAGTGAGTGGAGTTACAGATGTGTATAGAAGTTGTGGTATGGACATACTGTGATGCTACTGCATCGTAATAGTATCGTGGTGTTTGTTCTGATGATTTAATGTGTAAATAGAGGAGAAAAGACGTGTTCCTGAATTCTGATGGAAAGAACTAGGAGTATGCGCAACGAGGAAGCTTGTAGTGTCCTTCTAGAGTAATCAAAATCAGTACGTGTCTACGTTCTCTTACGCAGCTCTTAAGCTCTTACTTTCCAGGCATCTTGTTTGGCCTGTAGTATTCATTGGATTTTGACCAGGCAAATTATTAAGTCAGGACTAATTTGCAGGGCTGGGGACATTGCAGAAGTCTTTGTAATCTTTCTCCTTACTCTTTGTGCTAGAGGGAGAGGGAACGTTGCTGTACAATGAGAGAATTCTTTACATGCATACTCTGATAATGAGGTCCCACTTCTGCAAAGAGTGTGTTTGGGTCTTCTATAACGAATGAGTCTGATAAGGCACCTGGAAATTATTCTAGAGCATAAAAAATAATTAAACAATAAATACAAATTGCTTTGCCACCGTGTCAGAAGCTCATACTGCTTTAATGAACACCTGCAGTGATGTTTCTTTTTAGTCTTCTAAAGGAAACATTTATACTTCAAATTATGGTAGTTAAACTATTCAGATATGCTGATCTATTTTTCTAATACAAAGGCAGTATATTTGTGGAGTGAGTTAATGAATTATGAAATAGTTTATTATCACTAAACTTACTTTTAAATTCATGTGTTAGTTAATGAAGGTGTATGTGGTGCCCCAAAGATCACACATGGAGTAGTGATTCCAGCGAAATCTGTATATGAAGGAGGAGAGTCTGCTCAGATAAAGTGCAATGCTGGCTGTGTTTTTCCTGATGGCGCTAAAGAGAGAACAGTAACTTGTCAAGGACAGAATACATGGAGTTCTTTACAAAGCTGTGCCTGTGAGTAAAACTCGTAATTGGTAAAACCAAGTGCAGAGCGACAAGTTCCAAATGCCTGACGTAGTAACGTGCAGAGTCAGGGCACCCAGTCTGTCGGCAGGGCACCAGCAGGTTGTGTTAGTGGGGTTCTGAGTGTCCTGGGCTGGGGTTTCAGCAACTGAGGAAAGTTTTTTGGCAGAGCTGGGAGTCCTCGTTCAGTCTTAGTTTTGTTTATGGAAATCGGTGAAGTTCCAAAGCCCGTGTGAAAGATCTCTTTTGGAGTGTTTTCTGACGATTCTTCCTTTAATGATGGCAGACTTCACTCTCGCCTCACTTCGCACCGTGTGATCACTTGTTAGAACATAAACCGAGGCTGTCGTTCCTTTGGTGGAACTGTTTGTCCTAATGAAACTGGGGGTGTATTTTTGTTATTGTGGCTGAAGCCTGTTCAGCAGCAGAAGTATCTGCAGCCTCTAGGAAGCAGGAAGTCTTTGCATGTACAATGTCTTAAGGATTTGACTGAGCTTCTGATATTTACACAAACGTAGGGACTCTTTGATGGCAACTTCTTGAAGCTGCTTCATGTACCAGCTCTGTTCTCGGATTTCACTTTTTTCTCCCCTCTTTCCAGGTGAGGCTGAAACTTCTGTTTTCAGTCCCGTCATAAATTACGGCAGAGTAGTTGATGGACAAAAACCCTCCTATTCTGTCGGGGATATTATTACAATTGAATGTTATGCTGGCTACACATTACACGGTGAAGCTCGTATTCAGTATATTGGAGAAAACCAATGGATTCCTGGAGTGCCAACTTGCCGGTTAAGTAAGTATGAACTGCAAGAATTTCAACTAGAATGGAAATACATGTAACAGAAGCTTTACTTCTTGAGGTTATTCTTTTGTATTCACGAGAAATCATTTAATACAAACATCCTTCTTTATTTTGACATAAGAAAAATAGGTTTTGGTAAAATCCATTTAAAAATATAAATATTTTAAATAACTGTTATGCTATAAACTGCCCTGCTGCAAGGATTGTGTTGACAGAAGTGCTTGATCTATTTCAAATAACTTTGTGAATATTTTTATAATAATGTTTGAATAGGAAGCATGTGTGTTCCTCTTGTGATACTGATTCACTCTATTTTTAGGTTCATATATTACAGCCATCATCTGTGGTAAGTATCTTATAAAAGCTGAACAAGATATAATGTGGATTGTATTTTTTTTTTAATGTGGAATTGATATTCTGGTCATCACCTGTGACTGCAGTAATATGATTTTGGAGTTTTGGTTATTTTAAAAATGCTTGTCTACTCCTAAAGCTGGATAGTTCAAGAAAAGTTAAGGTTACTTAGCAATTAGAGGTGAATTTAATGTTGAATGTGTATGCTTTCATGTCTGTGAGGCATCAGATTTCAAAGGCAGACTTCTGTAAGGCAACTTTCATAAACTCCTTCAGGGCTTGGTTTTACTGGAGCATGAATAAATAGTGAACAAAAGTGCTTAATCCATCTCCTGTCCTTGTATTTGTTACCCACTTTTGTAAGCCTACAAAAAACTTAGAAGCTTGTTGAAAAAGTAGCATTAGGATGTTGACGTACCTGTTTTAATGTTACAGAGCTGGTGGGATTTTGTCATCTTGGTGGTCACTGGTTTTCAGCTGAAATATCTTGAAGAGTCTTGCGTAAAGCATCACGTACATGTTTGTGAATATTTTAAGGGTCATGCAAATTTTAAGAGGCTTCTGCGGGGTGGGAGTAGTATAGGACTGTGGATGAAGACAGTGCTGTTTCTGCTAAAAGTCTTTGAGGCTTTTTTTGTGAGCTAGAGATGATATTTGTAACTCTAAGGCTTTTTTTTTAAATTCTTCCTAAAGTGATTGTGGCAATTGTGGTGTTTCTGGCAGCCTTCTGGCTCTATAAGAAATTCTTTTCACAAAATGGGTGAGTAAGCCAATTTTTTTATTATTATTGCAAATTTCTAAATGACCTCGCAAAAGCAGTGCTAATGTGTAAGTTATGTATGTGCGTTTCTTGAGCTTTACCTGCCCTTTCTTTTTCAAATGCCCAATAATTATATGTCAGCTTATCACAGCAGCTGATGGGAAGCTAAAGTGCCTAACAATATATTTGACTTTGTTTTCGTATCTGCTATTCAGATAAGCTGCTTGTGCTTTTAACACTTGTGCTAATTTCAAGGAAGGAAAAACGCTGTTCTTAAGCTTGTATTTAGCATAGGTATGCTTGCCAAGGAAAGTACTGTTTGCATCTGCTCTAAAACACGTCAGTTTACCTCTTAAAACCTGTAGTAGTATTGGCTGGTGTATGGGCTTCTATTATTTTATTTCTTGGATACCCTCTGGTGTCACTAGGTCTCTCAGGCTTGAAGAGCCAGAGTGGTTTACGTGAACTGGAAGCCTTGGAGAGGAACTGGGGATCTTCCTCTCTTCTGCATATGATGTACCCCAGTGGTAGGGAGGGTGACCGCAGAACCACTGTGGTTTGTGTTCTGGGACAGAAGCACCTTGAATAAAATAATACAGGCTTAGTTATAAGGAAAACATGGGGGGAAAAAAAATGCCTAAACTGGTGTTCCTGTGCTGTTTGAAAAAGCAAGTAGTCATCTTTACTGCTAGAATGCTTCATGTGTGGATCCACTTCAGGTTGTTTTCTCCTGCAGCAATGATTGGTGTCCCCACATTAAAGACTTGCAAAATCAACTGTAAAATTAGATGCCCAAAAGTAGCAGTGGCCTTCTGTTTTTGATGGGTCATATAGGGCCTTTTGAACTTTTATCTTGAAAACAACTGATCGATACGTATGCTTTTTCATGGAGGGTTGGCAAGAGATTTAAATGCCTCTCTGTGCATTGCTTCTTGCAGTAATGTCTTATTTTATCTTCTTGAAAAAAAAAGCCTGTTGGAGAAATAGTTTGTAACATGCAAAATACTGAAAATTCAGAGCAAGTTAGGTGGTACACATAGAATGTTAAAAGCATGTCATCAAAACTGGCTTACCTTTTAACCAAATCTGTTGGAATTTATCTGGGGTACGTGAAGCAAAGGAAGGGGTGCTTTAAATAAAGTAAACAGGAGGAAATCTTTCTGCAGTTCGTATTTGTAACGAAGTACGCACTGTACTGCTTGGAAGAATCCTGAAGGTAGCTTGTATCCATGAGGATTTAGCCTTAGTATCTTCCACATAAGCAGCACGGTATCATCACAAGGGCCGGAGTGGCCCTGTACGCAGAGTGGCTGTGTAAAGTGTGCTGCCGAGTAAATTACTGCTTTTGAGCACTTGCTTTTCATCCGTGACTTGGATAATCTGCGATCTGGATGGCCCAAATAAGAGTACATGGGCGTTAACAGTATTAGGGCAGCACTTCCTGCCTTCATCTATGGAGAAAGGGGGAGGGATCTAAAGCAACCTCATAAGTAATTAAAGAATGTTATATTTCTGAAAATTTTATGTGAAAAGTCTTACTGTGCCCAGTGCTTTCCTTTAAGCTTCCTCGCTGTGAACATCTGACTATTAAACCTCTTTCTTGTCTGAAAACCCTGATCTAATCTCCTTTTATTAAGCACTAGATTTCCCTATTTAGTTTTCTGGATTCTTGATGTAGCTGAGCCTTTGTGAACTGTTGTGCTTCCAGTACTTCATACTTGCTGGGTTGTAGTCTTCAAATTACAGCAAAAACCTTTTCTTGCCCTCTTCCTTGTGTGTTTAATCTGCCAGTTTTATAGGACATTCAATTAGACCTTTTTCCCCTTCTGCTGTTCAGCTCGTATACAGTTGATGAGAGTTGCAAGGAAACATGTATTTTAAAAACTAATGTACCAGCTGAGATGGAAGAAACTGCATAAATGAACTAATTGAATCTTAAAAAGGTATACACTTTCCACTTAATCTGGACTTTTGCAATGAATCTTAAGTATCTTTTTTTCTATTATGGTTTGCTCAGAATTCCAGGAGAAGTGTGGAATCTAGCTAGCTGTGAGCCTCAGTTTCCTATAGGAAAGACTGTAATAACCAGTCCTTCGTTTGGGGAGAACAGAATATATTACACAAAGAATTATCATTTAGTATCGTCAGTGATAGCTTCCAGTGATGGCGTATCGCATATCTTAGTTTTGGGTTGTCTTTAAAGAACGAGTAACATATTTTTTCTGTGAGATGGAAGTTATATACATATTCAGTAGAATGTTTGCACCTGCTTCAGTAAAGTGAAATGGATTCCTGTGGTGTGTTACTTTGGTTAGTGAATAGTATAATTCCTTGTAACTATAAGACTGGGGGAGCTGGAAACCACCTTTGCTCCATTACATGGGCACTAGAATTACAAAGGTAGCGTACATCCCTTCAGAGAAAACCAGATTACAGGTCTCTCAGAATCGCTGATGCATCTGCTTTTTCAGCTTTCTCTAAGAAAAATAAAATGCAGACAAGGTCTTCTTTTTAAACCTTTTTATAAAAAGGTGATTTCTTTTTCAAATTCAGTTGTGTAGCCCTAGTCAAAATATAGTTACTTACTTGGAAGTGATTTCCTCTCCTGTATTTTAAACTAGTGCTCGGTCCAGTAGTCGGATCCATCTGCTGACAGTTACGATTGCTCCTGCACTTGAGTAGGGTCAAATCAGCTCTTTCAAAAACCTGGCTCTTCAAACCTTGTTACAACAGGACGGTTTTAAGACAGGACAGCTTAAATGGACTGTTCCTTGTCAGTATTTTGTCATTGCTGCCTTCACAGAGTTTGCACTACGAATACTTTTGTAAACTAGCATCTTCATTTGTGTCGCTTTTTTCCATTGCACAAATTCTGAGAAGGTAATAGTTGAAACCTTGTATTTCTTATTCTAACCTAATGTAAAGGTCTTCTCAAATGCATAGGATTGATTTTATTCACTTTTGAAGACCAAGTGACTTTTCAGTATTTTTTGGTAAGTTTGAGATGGCATATATGAAAACCAATCTTGGAGTTTCTTCCAAAATTATGTATGAATTAATATCATCTTTACCTCTAAAGTAAGATGTTTCTAACTGAGATAGGATTAGCTTTCGGAGTGAGTTAGGCTTATTTTTGGAGAGAGGAAAAAAAGGAATCAAATTCTTATGTACGCTTTTACCTTTTGTACATGACAATGATACGAGAAATTAATAGTCTGGTATGTGTACACACTGTTAAGCCCTGAGTTTTTCTTGCGGTATCTAGAACTCCTTGGAAACCTAGAATAACAGTGCAGAGGTTTGGTATGGTTTTTTTTTTTTTTTTTTTTTTCTGTAGAGCAAAATGGGAGTTATTCAAGAACTTGAAAATACAGATATATGGATGTAATTATGAATTTTACTCCTCGTAGTATTTAAGAATTTGTATTTAAGAATAAGTATTTAAGAATTGTAAACTTGCTGTTAGTGCACTACAAAATCAAAATTCTCAAACTGGTACTCAGCTTCTGGTTATAAAATATGTACTAAACATCATACTGTATTTAAAATAAGTTACAAGGGATGCTCCTGATGCAGTCTCCAAATGAGTTAAGAATCCTGTAACTGCTCTCTCTGTTTTCAGTTTTTAATAATACTTGAGCACATTCTGTTCATCACTTGAAATGATCCATTTGGATCAAACGCTCTTCTACTCTGTGGGCCATTCTTAGCAGTCTAGTGGATGAAGCAAAAATCTCCTCAGACTAGCAGTTGCTTAGTAAGAAGAGGGCAAATAATTATTTAGTTTCATGACTTTACGTGTTGTTTTAATGATAAAACTAAGGATGTGCTTTTAGAATAAATGTAAAAACTATTTAAATGCAAAATCTCTGATTTGACTTGTCTTTTTGTTTGTAGGAAACGTGACAGCACTCCATGTACTGCCGAATATAAGATCTGTAAAGCATGAATGACCTTTTTGGGGGGTGGGAGGAAGTTTGCAGTTGAAAATACCTGTCAGAAATGGAAAATGATTGCACTTGCATTGAGTTTCTGCAGATGTATATCTTGTACTATGTCTTATTCTACTCATTAACTGTAGTAAGAGATCATTACTAGGGTAAAAAGAAAAATATATATATATATATGCTTTTCCTTATGGGCCCCTCATACTGTCTTTTCTGCGTATGTGAAATGGTCTTAAAGGCACCTGTAGCCTTAAATGGTCTTAAATATCTGTAGCACTCAAGAGTGTCTGTCGGCGGGAGTACTGGACGTATCACTGTCATAGTACCAGCTACTGCTGCCGGCTGCCGTCAGTGCTACCTCTTTTCTTACAGAAGACTGTCCAATATTAGTTCTGCTCACTAAAATCCGAATGTGCTTCTCGTTTGGTTTTGCTGTTGAGGTGGTATAAGTGATTATGTTGTCTCTTGTGTTCTGAAATGTTTTATTATTAATTTCCTTAAGGGATTGATGCCATTTTAAGGCTATGTCTTTTTGAAACTATTACAGTTTAGATCTTATATACACTACCTCTTTGTTTGCCAAAGTTGGTTTCTGTATATCTAATTAATTAAAATGTGCCTTTAAATCAGAGTTTTATAGCTTTTCCATTGCCTTTAAGAAGAAGGAAAAAAGCCATATGTATTTCTGGCTCTTTGATACTAGTCCCAGAAGGGCTACCGTGGATTTTTTGGAATGGAAAAATGAAGGTTTCATAGCAAAGGTATCCCCTGCGTATTGACAGAAGGTACCTAATTAAAGGAGCTACTGAAAAATCAGTGGTAGCCATCTCCTGTCAGGAGCCCAGTATAAGTTTCTTAGGATGCTTGATTTTTCTTGAGCCTTGATGTTGGTTTTGGAGATAATTTTGTTGCTTTTCAGGATAGAAAGGGTGCGGTCTGGATCTTGCTTCCTTGCCTTTTTTTACTTGAAATCATATATTCCGTGTATAGCATTTCAAATCTCTGTATACCGACTACGATGCTAAATCTAGCTCTGTAATGCTAGATCTAGCATCAGGTATCTGCGGAGAAACAGAAGCCTTTCCCTGTCTGACTCCCTTCCTTCTCTTTTTATGTTAAAGGAAGACCAAGTCAGCTTAGTAGGAGCGAGGAAGGGGTCTGCTGGCAGTGGCCGTAGATGGGGTCTCTCTTTAGATAGCCGCTCGCTTCATGAAGTGTTTTAGTCAAGACTGTGACTCCAGCAGCTCCCATCACAGCATTTCCCATGAATTGAGACTCGGACGTGCATTGATAGCCGTTACTTTAAATGCACGCTTGCTATTTCTCATTCCGTATTAAAACCAAAAGCTTGATTAGGACAGGTTTTGGCTTTGTGAATCTTTGAGTTTGCTGTCAACGTACAGGCAGCTTCTACGAACCAGTTCTCCCAGAAAAACCAAATGGCCTCACTTCAGATGGCTGAGGCGGCATTTGAACTATTCTTGCTTTGTCTGTGGTAGATCGGCACTGCTCTCCACTGTCGTGAATGGATTGTTTAAATAACATGGAACTATTTAGGGCTTTATAGCGCTTTTTGGGACAATCCCAGCAGTTGTATTGTCCGAGTTCATAATTGTCTCTGGTTATTAAAAAGTGGTTTTGGCCACACTGAATGACTTGCTGCTCATTGTCTAGCTGATACCTAGTTTGATAATTGTTTGTAAGCACTGTGATAATACACTGGGAATTGAGTGTGGTCACTAGCTAGCTTGATTGTATGTGGCATCTTCAATGTTTTAAAGTATGCTGAAACGCACTTAATGCTAAAGTGAAATAACTGTAAAAAAATAGCCTTATTTTTACACTTTTTTTCCAGATGTTCATACTAGTAATGACTTGTAATATTTCAAATAAAAATGTTAAATTATTTAGCAGTAAGTGTTTGTCTTTCATTCATCATGTGGTAAGCAGCCGTTTTCCCATTATTCTTACGATGGCTTTTCGTGTACCGAACTTGCATTAGGTGGCAACTGTTGAGATTGAAGTTTGCAGTTTGTGCACAGAATTACTTAATGGTAGTGCAGAGAATGCGTTTTAATTTGCTGAGCAGTCTCATAGCCTTTTGGTTTTCTCTTGGAAGTGCAGAGAATTTCCCAGAACCTCCAAAACCTTAGTGTTCACTCCTGAAAAACTTGGTAAAAACTTGATGGAGTAGAGGCAGATGATCGTGTAGCTGTTCTCATGTAACACCAGGTCAGGAGCAAAGCCCGGAGAGTGTTCTGGCACGTTTGTCCAGTGTGTGACAGATGCAGTCCTTAGGGAATATAGCTTAGATGTTCTTAAGTAAAATGTTAAGTAGGATGTGATTAATTGTATGAGGTTCACACTCAAAATGGACTTAATTTTCTTTGTGAAGAAATGTGTGGAGTCAGCTGCCTTATAGAATGAAGTGTTTCACCGGGTGAAATAGAAAAATAACTAATATGCCATACTTTTTTTTATTTTTGGTTGTAATACTCAAAATCAGCTGACGTGGACCACAAATGATGACAGTATGTAGACTACATAGCTTTACAATCTGAAGTTTGGGGATTGCAGTGAGCATTGATGAGATAGGCAGCTACTAGGCAATTTGACTTAAAAGTTACAAATTAATTTGTCTTAATTGTCATGAGTTCTGCACCATTTTTATAAAACTAAGTCCCATATGAATTATTTCTTTTTAGAACCTGGAACCGATAATTAAGAGTCATGAACACATGAACTTTGTGCTAAGAAAAAGGCTGGTTGTAATAAAAATGTGGTTGTTGCCATCTACTGGTAAAACAAGCTATGTTTTCACAGTGGGAGTAATAAAACATAGGTACAGTCTTACCTAGTTTAGTGTTAAGTAGCGTGAAGTGTCAGCTTCTCAGTGGTACACTTAAAATCAGTGTAGTTGCTCACTTTGGAGCATGGTTCGTACAGGGTGGTGAGAATGGAGCTGGGGGCTGAAATGAAGAGACTTGCAGCAACTAGATATTGTCCAGCAGGGAAACATGTAATCTGTCTACCTGAGACAGAGCCCAAAACCAAGTAGCACACAATTTTATTTAAAAGAAAAAAAAAAAAAATCTGAGTAAATAACAGGTTAAGGCAAACAAATATCACATGGAATATAACTGGTCAGAAGGCTGGGTGGCTGTGCTCTCACACATGGGCCCTGGCTTGCTTGAGTTGAAGAGTCTTAGTTACGTGTTTGAACAGATGCTTCGCTTTCTCTTTAAGCATCTCTCCTAGTTGAACGTGATGCTGACTGTCCTCCTTCTGTGCAGGATGTTCGGCCTGTAGGTGTAACTTCAGGTCAGGGAACAGAAGAGCGTACCGTATGTGTTTGTGAAGCAAGATCGTGCTTTTGATGGTGGTTATTTGTAAGGACTTTGGGGGGCGGGGGAATGAAGTTTTCCATTACTGTTGCTTTTCCCCCTACATCATAACCGATTTCAAATGGTGCTAGACAAAAACTGAGACTCTGAACACCAAGAGAAATCGGTCAGCCTGTGTAAGAGACATTTTCCTGGCTCAGAGAAGGATCCTCTTGTAGATGACAGCTATGCATTCTTTAAAGACGACTATTCAGTGGTCTGCTCAAATGCTTCATCCACACAGCGATTGTCTTTTCTGTGTATAATAATGTGTTTGACAATAGTGAGGTCAAGCAAAAATAGTTTAGCTTCATTTTAGTGGTTTGGATGCAAGGGTATAGAAGTTACCAGCAATAAACTTAAAAAATAATTATAGAAAATGGAGTGGAATCTGTGTGCACCAGTGTGACATCATCATGATTGCTGAAGGCACTTTTGTGTTTAGCTGCTGAGCTCAAATTGTTGGAGGGAATTTCTGTGTTTGCAGATTAAGTCTCTTGGAGCTACAGAATGATACTTCTATGGCGATAGAGTCCCCAAGCACAGAGTGAAAGTACTTTTGCTCTAAGTTAGTAAATTAAATGTTAGGGCCCTAGTGATTGTAAAATAAAGAAAATGTACTCTGCTTGTCAAGATGCAAGAAGTACTACGTTGGTTTTCATGCAACTTTTGGATCACTTTACTCTGGACAACTTTAACTCAATATCCATTGTTTATTAAGTAGAAATACATTTGAAGGAAGCTGTTCCTGTCGTGGCCCTAGCTTGAGAGGGTGTATACAGTGATTGTATAAGTGTCTAGAAATCAGATGATGTTACAAAGTGGATGGCTGGCAAAAAAAAAACATTGGAAAAAGTGCTGGTTTAAGGAGTAGAGGCTGTCGGTGAAGTTAGCGGCTGCTTGATCTCCTCCCACGCTGTAATTCTTGCTCCTAGAACACTGATTTCAAATGGTGCTAGATACAAAGTGGGAAAATCTAAGCCACCATGTGAAACCAGCTTCCAGAGGAAGACACATCTCGTGCATGGCTGCAGGCTGAGAGAGAAAATCCTTCATCTCCACCGTACCTAGAGAAAAATTCATTTATTTAATTTTATTAGTAAGATGGTGAACTTCAGGATATTCACTATGCTTGTGAATAGCTGAGGCTGATGTGGGAGAAATGAAATAATGTGATGATAAAACCCACCACTCTGGCAATGACTGTAGGTTCCTTTCGTAGCCAGGTGGAGTAGACTGAAGCTTCTACCAGCAAGTAGTGAAAAAGGTCTGATGGCTTCGTAGTGCAGAGCATGATACTGATGGAGGGAGTCTGTTGTACAGGAACGCTTTTCCTGCCACTGCAGGTAGAACCAGGCTGTAAACCACCTTCTGTCCAAGGCAGAGAGTGTTCTGGCTTTCCATCAGTTACTGATCTCGGAGAGGTCCTCTCAGAGAGGAGAGATCAGGTGCTTTTAGCGACAGGGAAAGGAAATGTGGCTATCATGGTGGAACTGCCTGTGTCAGCTCTATCACGGGGCCTGTAAATAGCATGCTTTTCATCTGCAAGGGGCTGCAGATTTTGGTGAGGCAAGTCTTAAATTCTGCAGGGACAATGAAAATAAATTGCATGGAAACTACTCTTGAGTGTGGGTCAGAACGAAACCTAAAAAGGGAGCGTTTGCAAATCTAACTGTAAATGGTTCAACGAAAGTTGTCGAGGAAGTAGGAGAGTGTGAAAATGAGCGGCTGACGGTTATTGGAAATGGCATAGGTCTGAGCAGTGCTGTAGTGCTGCGCAGCCGTGGCGGTTAACCGGCTGCGGATGTGTCTCAGTACAGCAGCAATAGATGGGGTGTCTTGAAGCCTGTGGATGACTACAGAGGTGTATAATTAGGGATCTAACAAATCCTGGCCCCCGTGTCTAACCTGTGCTGATGCAGAAGCTGGTGTGAAATGGAGTAAAGTGCGGCTGAAGTGGAGCTGGGAGTTTCACTTACTGATGCCCTGTTTTTTTGACAACTCTTTGCATTAGTTTTGTAACCAGATCCAAGAATCTGCTTCAGTGCCTACATCCTAATGCACACCCACAGACAGCAGAGGAGAAGCTCAGAGAAAAAGAGTGTGTCCTTCCAAGAAAAGGGGGTGGCGGAAGAGGAAAGAACTGTACTAGATTACTGTGTCTGGATATTTACTGTAGTTTCTAAATCCATTAACTGGGGCAACAGGGTGAAAGACAAGTGGAAAGCAGGTTCCCTCCCCAGCGTCTGTCTTCCTGGCACAGTTATCTATGAGGCACCTGTATTAGCAGCATGGAGATTTACTACTGAAAAGCTGGACGGAGAGTTACTGCTGCCCAGAGGTCAGCTGCAGCACAGATACCAGCCCCATCTTTCAGAAACAAGCTCAACGTGAGGGTTGCTTCAGTTTTTTCCTTGTCTCAGTATTAACCATGTGCCTTAACAGTACAAAGAAATCTTTATTGGGGTTTTCAAAACCAGTTGGTGGAAATGTCACTTACATTTGTGCTGCTGAAAATGAGAGCTTCTCTAGAGGTGTGAGTTACAGAGTCTGAACTGGGTCTGAACACCTATGCATACCTTCCCCTCCCCTCTCCAAAGGAGACAACCTCCCCAGAAATACCATGCAGCAGTTGAAGACCAATGGCTCATTCGTTATTTATAGTTTGATAAAACCAGCTTTCACTTCAGCATAATTAAGATGCTGTTGCCCCACCTCCAGGCTCCCTGAAGGTGGTCCTGTTGCCTTAACAAGCTCCCCTCCGGGAAGGCCCCCCTTCCTGCCAAACTGCAGGTTCGCCTTTCGGAAGGATCCCTCGGTGACAGTGTATGCTGTTCTTCCCAAACCCAACAGCATGCTGGGGCAGGCAGCGTGCAGAGGGGAGGAGAAAAAAGAGAGCAGTTCTAGATGCTGTGATACACAGCGTTCAACTGCTGATATGCGCGTGTGCAGAAAAACAAACCAGTGCCCGTCAAGCATTCGCTGGGTGTGTGTTGAACGTGTGCATACGGGGCACACACAAATACACGTGTGTTTTTGGATGTGTGTGTGTGTGTGGAGACAAGCAAATACTGTCAGCTAGAGCTGCCTCTGTCAAAGTGTTCTGGAGTTCTCAATAAATAGTAGCAGAAAAAGTACAATATTATCATTCCTTTTTTTTTCCTCCTTTTTCAGACAAGTTTTAGTAGAAGTACTGTTCTGTAGCTTCTTTCAGAGGAACATCTCAAAGCCTTTCACAGACTTCACACTGCTTTACACCTTCCACATGAGGCAAAGGCAAAAAGGGAAGAAATCCCTGCCTCATCCATGAAAGGCAACTTCCTCCCTAGCCTAAGACCTTTAGTCTGCAGGAGCAAAGCAAGCCTGGATGTCACAGACCTGATTTTTCACAACCTACTGCTTATAAATTCAGGCACTTCTGGGGCTTCCAGAGTTAGCAGAGCAGATCTCTGCATGACCCTCTGTGCATCATAAATTTTTTCCACCATTTTCAAATCACAGAGTGAAACTTATGGTTCATCAGACTCGTCTCCCCTGGAGAAAATACTCCCATTTTACTTGCAGAAAACTGGAGCTTGATGCATCATCCCCGGAGTCAAGGAATGAGTCAGAGCTGGGCCAGGTGCAGGACAGAGGGGTGTGACAGTGCAAGTGCTGACCTGTAAGGGGAATCGAAATGAGTGAACTTCTAAGGTTTCAAAAAAGCTTCCTCAGCCTGGGGGAGCGTGTAACTGCATCTGTTTGTTGTGCAGTTCTGTTACTGTGTGGTGTTGCGTAGGTCAGGTATAGACAAATGTGCCCTAACTTGCCGTCTGAGCCAGTCGTCAGTGTGTAACGCTTTCTGTGTCAGCGGTAGCGCTGACCTAGGCTGAGTAAAGCTAAGGTGGAAGCTGCATCGCTTAGTGGAGTTGATGCTTGTGCCTAGAAAATGGCTGTAGAGATGCTGCTGCTGTTACGGGCAGCAAAAACATGTACTTCCCTCGTGAGTGTAAAGCATTGTAGAATTTTTTTTTTTCCCTTGATTAGGAGCAGAATAAAAATTCCAGATCACGTTCCTGAGTAAACGCAGTCTATTCCTTTAGTGCTACTATTGTAGCCTTACAATTGCAGTATAAATAGTAAAGTTGAAAGCCAGACGCTCTGGTGTCTGCAGCCCTCGTGCTACGTGCCCCTCACTCCCAAACGCCAAAGGCAGGCTGAACGCGGGGCTGTGGCACGCTGCGGGTAAAAGCCATACAGCCATTTGTCCCATTTAGCTCTATTTGAGCAACAGGACAGTCAGGCCCGCTTGACATTTGAGTCTCTAATTTCAATTCCTATTAAGGTTAATCTGTCAGAGCACTCACTAGCATTTGTCTAACTGTGCTGAACTGTCAACAAGCTGCCTATCATTTTAACCCATTTTTTAAAATGGTCTAATTGTTCAAGGGTTTGGGGGTAGGGGAAGGCCGTTTTTCTTTACTCGTTTGTTTTATGTAGGGAGAAGCAGCTCTTTTCCAGATAATTTAGGGCAGGCGAGCTGATAGGCAGCGTCAGCGACGGATGAAATTTGGCTTGTGGTGAGGTCCGAGCCTTTTCTCTTTGCGTGGTGGCCTCGCTGAAGGCACCCCAGTGTGTGGTTAACTCTTGCTGCTTTGGGTGGGTGTTGCTAGAGCTCGTTCCCAGCGTGGGTTTGGTGCCAGTGAGGATTCTCCTGAACAGTGCTGAGCCACGGTCTGGCAGTCGGCACTGGCAAACAGGTATTGGTGGTTCGGATGCAGCAAACCTCTTTTTGAGGGCAAGGTGTAGTGCAACACTAGCATTGTGGGTCTGCCATACTGATCCACATTTTCTGTGGAGCCTGGGTCAAAGTAGGCTAAAATAATAAAGTGCAAGAGACCTTTAATCGGCAGATTACAGATCTTTTGGAGAAACCTGGAGATAGTTCACAACGGTGCAACATCACTAAAATAATTAGGATTTATTCACCTTTTTTTTTTTTTTATCCTAGAACTTCGTGTCCAACTGTTAAGTAAAATATAACACTTACTTGCTATTGCTTGCCCCAAAGCTATTCTGAACTGCAGGGAGTGGGTTTAGCATGGTGACCATTCTAGGAGCACTAGGTATTAGGACTACAGTTTCCAATCTTCTGCTTCCCATCTGCTCATCTGAAATTGCTTTGACTTGCCTGGAGTCATACAGTTTTCTTCCACTTTTGCTTTCCTGAGAGTTCCCAGGCAAAACCACAGCCTGTTTGCAGGGCACAGGAACTACTGCACCACCGAATCCTATTGAGGATTTCGGATTTGACAAGGAACGATGAGGTGAAACTGGACAAACTTACACAGGGGAAGAAAAACACCGCACTTTCATGACTCAGGTCATGGAAGAGCAGTAGGAAGGTGCAGCACTGAAAACGCATCAAATTTAGCCGAACAGCACATTACAAAACTAACTACACTAAAAAAATATATATATCCACCAAAGTAGCTGAAACCAGAAAAGTAATTTTCTGTTCCTAACTTCTGTACCTAAGCATCATCTTAGAATATAAAGTATTGATTGCAGGTCTTGAAAGCAGGCACAGGGAGATTATTGTTGTGATTTGTATAGTCAGTTCAGGAACATGGTGTTCCCCCAACACTACCATTCCAGCTACTTTAGGTAATGTCAAGGGAAGTCATATTTTATTTTGATGTTCAAGAGACAAAAGAATGTCCTGTGCCAGTGAAGAGCATAAGGAAACAAATACTGCCAGATGTTCACTGAAGTATAACCTGCCCCTAAACTGGACATGTGAAACGTGCCTTCAGTACCCTGCCGTATCCTAACACTATCCACAGTAGGACCTGTCAAAAAAGCTGGAGAAAAGCATTGACCAAACTCTTGGCTGAGGCCCATGAGCACATGAGCTGTTTGGTTTGTACCTGTTCCCAGGTTTTCCATCGTTCTATCTATCACTGAAACTTCACTGTATGTTTGAAAGCCACCGGCAACGTTTAAGAAGCATTTGAGCTGTATAGCCAAATACCAACCCGGTGGCTGCTGTTGGACACCTACTATGCACCAATTGCATTCAATAGAGAGTGTTTGTGTGGGGAGCTGAAGAGATGTGCTTAACTCAGAAATAGCTCTCTTCCTTGGAAAGCTTAAGGTCTGAATCACACTGTGTTGGCTCAGTTTTTAGCAGACAAGCTATCACATATGCCTCCCTGTAGGCGAAGAGTCGTCACTGGCATCAGGATTAGCAGCCAGGTTCTTTCCCTTTGAAAACTAGGGAATAACGATACTGAAGGCTAAGGCTGACTTTAAGCACGGTCAGGCAGGAAGCTGCCCAGGGCTGGAGGCCTGGGGACGTAGGTGAGCAAAACAGGTCGGTAGGCTAGCAGGAAGGATCCGCTCGTGTCCGTGCTTGGCCTGCACTGGCCCCTGGGTTCCTCTCTGTTCAAAAGGAGCCAGGTAACGTGCCCCGCAATTGAACTTTGTTATTGCAAAGATGGGGACAAAGGAAGTTACTTTGCTCAAGGTCCTTGAGGCATTAACCACTCCACGGCTGCCTATGAAGCTGAGGAGACGAGAGCCAGCCCTAACACGGCTGATGTTGCCCTGAGTCAACTGAAAATACTAGTGACATGGACAAATAGGAACACAGGGGAAAGACATGGAAACCTGGGAGGAGACAAGACAGCTCTTGAACTAAATAAGGTACCTGAAACTGAAAGCACACGAGAGGCAACGCTAGCTTGACAGACACTGGTAAACTCAGAGCAGCCTGCGGAGTCCACCTGATAACAGCTACAGGATCAGAAATGCAAATATATGCAGACACTTTTTTCTTTTTTTTTTTTTTTTCCTCTGGAACACTGTAAGTTGATGCCTAGTCCTTAAATACGTGCCACTCCGGATTCCCGGCAGTCCAAGTCTTGAGGGAAAAGGGGATGAGGGAACTAGTGCAAAGTTCTTGTAGTTAGCTCAAGAAACAAATTATCAATATGGATTTTAAATGCTTCAGGGATGCAGGATTTTCTGGACTCAGTGGCCCACTGAGCAGCAGCATTAACTCCTGCAGGTTTCAGGACTCGAGCATTGCCAGAGTTGCAAGAGATGTGGATTGGGAGTTCCTGAACCAACTGGTCGCTGACAGTGAGTCAGGGGAATAACCCTGCAGCAGGCAGCTCACGGTACCTCTCTCGGAGCCGTGCCAGCATAAGCGGCACTGGCATCTCTGAACGCTGTTGAAACCATTTTGTGAGGTTCCTGCATTGGCTGATTCTGCTGCTGCCTTTGCACCAAAACTTTTGGGTGGGTGAGGACAGAATAGAGGACTCATTTCTTGTTCCATAACAAGGGCATCTTCGCAACCTAGGCTTGGGACGAGCTCTGTCTGTACACAGATATATAGAGGCTATCGGCAACTCATATCTCTTGCCTACATCTCTGTCCATTAGCATCAGCAATACAGATACTTAACCGACTTAAATCTTACTCTCTCCCCCAGACACACCCATGTTAAACTACAAGAAAACACCGTGAACAAGTTTTAGAAAAAATATACGGCAGCAGTGAATTTTCTAGATAGGTCTGGAAGTGATTTGTAAGAGGAGTGAGGGTAGAATACTTGGCATTTGGACATCTTAATGAGTTTTCCCAAATAAGAAAAGAAAAACATTTGCTTATAGACTTTAAGCTGCTTCTTACTTCATCAGTAAAGCTCCTGACACAGAGCCCAATGCTGTATTTGTATGACATGGAAATTAGCAGCAGCAGCAGCAGCAGCGCTGCAGGCTTAGAGTCTGCTCTGCGAGCAACAAAATGGCTAGGGGTGCTGTCATGTTCGTTTGAATTCCTTCACCGTTTGTGGGTGGCGAAATAGGTGGATGCCGATATCCCTGCCACTTCAGGCATGGCTGCGAACTTTAACATTGGTATTAAATTAATGTTTCTAACCGTATTCAAGCTTGTGCCCTCATCAGCTCAACTCCGTAAAGCACAGGCAAGAACCAACAGCAAAATCGGACTGCGTCACAGATGTAACATGACCATCGGCAAAACAAGCGCAGAAAGAGATCATGGCTGTCTCGTCAGTCAGAGAGCCCTCCTTCGATACCAAAGAGGAGTAAGATGGTAATGCTTTTAAATTTACGCCGTGAGCATTTGCAATCCATAACTTCCTTTACCAAATTTTGTGGTCCAAACTCCCAAGAAAATTGCATGTATTTTGCCAACAGACCCAACGCATTAACGAACACTGCGTCATAATGCCGCACTAAGGCTGAGAGAGATAATAAACGCCGCTTTACAAAGGAAGGAAACCAAAACACAGAAAAATGAATCAGCTTACACAATGTCACACACACACAAGTGTCAGAGGGAGGAAGAAATCACAGCTTTCCCAAGTCCTTTTGCGGCAATACCCAGAAAACCTTTATGGAACAGTTAGCCACGTACAGCTAACATACAGTAACACCACCATCCCTATGCGCAAAATCGCGTCTGCCCTACAGAAATACGCTGTGTCCCCTTCTTAGCTTGTTTCTTGCCGGTCCCACAGATCTACCTGCTCACAGTAACCTCAATTCCTGAGTAATGAGCTTTACAGACAAAGTTTAACATTGAAATAACTTCTCTTTTATCTCTGTCTCCTTACCCTCCCTGCATTTAGTCACGATTAAACTATTACTGTGGCAAAAAGATGGTAGCGAAAGGAATGAAAACAAGTGCACCCCTACACTGGACCCAGATACTCAAAAAGTACGCGTATGCTTGAGCAAGTATACTGGCTGCCAGTTGCACCTCCTTCCGAAGGGCTGAGAAATGCCATTAAAAAGCACGAGCTTTGCAGATTAGCGAGGTCCTCTGCCCCACAACTGCGATGGGGAAAAATGCAAAGGGTTGTCCGTTCAGACAGCCCTCGGTAAAACAGGCGGAACCCACCCGTCCTCCACGCAGCCGAGCATCGGTTCTTAGTCTGGCTCCTGGCTGTACCGAATTACCTCCGCGGCTGCCGTGCACTGTTCTGTACGCGTGTGTGTTTACGCCTGTCCGTCTTGCTGCAGGGACCACCGTTGTTGCTGCTATTCCTGTTGTTCCCCTGCTCTGCGGAACTGGCGCTGCAGGAGGCAAGGATGCTCCAAGGGAGCCAGCTACAGCCAGCGAAGGCTCAGTGAGTCAGGAGGGTTTGTGACGACTGCAGTAAGAGTCTGAAATTCCCTATGGAATCTGGCAGAAAAGGAGGGGAGGCAAAAAAGGTGGAGATGGGAAAGACGAAAAAAAGTGGGGAGTGGCACCTACGGTCTGTTTTCTTCTTCCCTCCCTGTTCCTGCCACCGCACTGCCGTTGGAAATGGCGTCCTCCCCTCTACGGTACTGCGCAAAGGAACGGCGTCGGGGAGAAAACCGCAGCGCATACGGCCTTTGTAGCCGAACAACCAAAATTCAGTCGGGGTGGGTGCACGCGTGTAAATACAGCCCTTCTCTCTCCCCCTCTCTCTCAGGCTGCCGTTCAGGAGGACAGGCTACTGCTGAAGTAATGGAGACGGCGAACGCAGTACGTTTGAGCCGGTGCTGAACCCAGCGGTTGTTGCTAAACAACCGGACCCGACGCTTGAGATGTCAGCGAGTGAGTAATATAGATTAAATGCTTATGCTACCATATCCTTAAACTTGTTTAAGCCTCAATATGATGAAAGGCTATGGAATAATGTTCCCTGCTGTATGAGAAAGCAAAGTTACCACTCCACTGCATAATCAGGAGACTTCCTCGGCCAGAAGGACCAAGCTCAAAGCTGGTTGTGTCCTCAGCACTTCCAGGCAGAGCTGCCATCTTCATTGCTGGTCGCTTTAAGAAGAGAGGTGAAAAAATAGTATAGTAAATGGTTAAGAGAGAAAAACGTTCTCCTCTTCATTTCCTCATCCTCTCTCTGGAGCTGCCCTGTGCCCTCTGTCTCCCATTCATCCTCGCCCAGCCCTTCCCAATCCCCCTTTGGTCCCTGCTTCCTAACGCTGTTCTTTCTTTTGCAGACCTTTACGGACCCGTCACTTCGGGCTGTCTTCAGCTCTCCCTGATGTTATTGAGCCTGTGGCAAACTCACACTTATGCAAACAAAAGCTGAGTTTGGGCAAGAGTCTTTTTCACTTCTTTAATTACTCCCACAACATAATTTCCAGGTGCAATCCCTGCCCCGAGCAGTTTGCAGTCCTGCTGACACTTAACCACCTTATAAGGGAGAAGGAGGGAAGCAAGCAAGCGAGGAGAAAAGCCCCAAACCCCAGGACCTTCCCCTTCCCCCCGGTTCGCAGCTCTGACGCATCATCGACACAACGGCAGGGCGAAAGGAAACCTGCCG
>KL269517.1:0-40011 GCA_000699545.1 Podiceps cristatus | reverse complement strand
TTACAAATGGGTTTTAAACAAAATCCTTTTTTTTTTTTTTTTTTTTTTTTCTTGTGGAAGATTGTGGGCAAATCTGAACTCTTATTTCTGCAACATACAAGCATAAAGCAGGTTTTATTGCAACTATTAATGCTTCTTTGGGAAGTGCGTATAGTAAGAAAATAACTTCTAATGTTGTTGTCAGATAGTGGGGCCTCATGAGTGGTTTTTCAAGCAATAGCTCAAAGTATCCCTTACCCAGATTGATTGAAATCAGAATAAAATAAGCTGAGAACAGTTACCAGTCAGTAATCCCTACTGTCTGTTTCAAACTTCTCTATGACAGAAATAATATAATTCATAGGCAAATTACATTTGCCTATGTGATATATTACATTTAGGGAAAAATCTTCTAGGCTTTGATATAATTAGATTGTGACTTCTATAACAATATGTTGTGGAGTTACTACTATAATTTGTAAAAACAGAGTTCTTATTTTTTTATGTCATTCAATAGATGGGAATATACAGGGATACAGACATAATTATAGATGTCAAACAGGACATACTTCATCCAGTTTTAACTTCACAATATGATGACTTAATATGATAAATTTATGATGACTTTTAGGTTTTTGAGGGCAGAATTCAAAAGAAAATTTAAAAATTCAACACTGGATTTGTGGATTCTGCAGCAATGACTTCATTCACAATTTATCCGTGTTGTTCTTAAAAAACTCTGTCCTGTACCTGAATTGCTGATATGCTAAAAAGTCTAGTAGAAGTTAGTTAAGACTGTCATTACCTTGACATGCTTGCATCTATGAGGCTGGTTTTGTAGGCTGCTCAATTCCTTGAACATGAAAATATCTGGAAATCAGGAGGGATTACTCCTTTAGGGTGCGGAATTGGCCCTTGAACAAAAGACAGATTTTGATGCTGTGTTAAATGAAGAGTATTTGCATTCAGCCCAGTGGAATTGCTATTCCTTTGTACTGGGAAAGAAAAGAGATTAAAAGTCTTTTAAGAGTATGTTTTATAATCTCTAATATTTGTATATCAAGTCATGTATCAGAAAGTGTGGCCAGTGGGAGTAGGGAGGTGATCGTGCCCCTGTACTCGGCACTGGTGAGGTCACACCTCGAATACTGTGTTCAGTTCTGGGCCCCTCACTACAAGAAGGACATTGAGGTGCTGGAGCGTGTCCAGAGAAGGGTGACGAAGCTGGTGAAGGGTCTGGAGCACAAGTCCTATGAGGAGTGGTTGAGGGAGCTGGGGTTGTTTAGTCTGGAGAAGTGGAGGCTGAGGGGAGACCTCATGGCTTCCTACAACTACCTGAAAGGAGGCTGCAGGGAGTTGGGTGTTGGTCTCTTCTCCCAAGTGACTAGTGATAGCACGAGAGGAAATGGCTTCAAGCTGCAGCAGGGGAGGTTTAAACTGGATATTAGGAAAAATTTCTTTACTGAGAGAGTGGTGAGGCATTGGAATGAGCTGCCCAGGGAGGTGGTGGAGTCACCCTCACTGAAGGTGTTTAAGGAATGTGTGGATGAGGCATTGTGGGACATGGTTTAATGGGCATGGTGCTGTTGGTTGGTGGTTGGGCTTGGTGATATTACAGGTCCTTTCCAACCTTAGTGTTTCTGTGATTCTGTGTGCATTTTATCTCCATGAAAAACTCTGGTTTTAGAGTTCATTGTCTCTCATTTCATATAACAAATTTCCTGTAGTTTCAAAGCAAAAACAGTCATTGGAAGAAGTTGTATAGTATTCACGTGTATTTTTAACAACATTGTTATTAAAAACACAGGGAAAAATGTGTCAAATTATTGCAATTTTCCTCTATGTGTTTTCTTTTCCAGAAGGCTCCAACCTATCATGCATATGTTAAAATTAGCCTAGGGCCTAGGAAATTTGGCAGAGAAATTGTTAGAACAGTATTTCACAACCACCTGCACTTTCCTGTTGTGAATTTTATTCCAATTGCTAAAAATATGCTTGCCATTAGCAGTGATTTAAGAGCTATCAGTGTATCATCAGTGCAGGCTGAAACCCTGAGAGAGGACAGCTAAAGAGAAGGAGCAGTGATTATGACCTTCTTGTTGAGAGTGACTCTTTTCATCTATGCAAAGTACATCCCGCCAACAGGGACCTGTGCTGCTTGGGAGTATTCTTTAGAAATGATCTGTAGGAAGAAGTAAGAAGGAAGATCTGGGTAACATGAAAGAAGCACAGACATCATAAAGCTCATGTAACAATGTTTACTGAAAAGCTAGTTATTGCAATGTAAGGTAGGAAAATCAGATCACAAAATAGTTTTTCTCAAAAAAAAAAAACCCTACAGTAATTTGAAATTAATAGTACAACTTGTATGTCATAAATCTAACTTTGTAAACTATTTTTCAATTTATAAATTGTGGTTTAAGTGTGGAAGAAATTCAGTTAGGTTTAATAATAATGTCCATTAAACAACTTTCAGTTTTGGAATACTTTTTTTTTTTTTTCTTTCTGTGATCTGATTTATTTTCTGTTGGGTGCACTGTTGTCTATCAGACATCTTCACATTCTAATTTACACTATAAACTTAGGTGCTATTTCAGCAAAAAGCAAGTGAGCACCTGGCCAATAACTGATTTACTTATTCAGATTTGCTGGCATTTGGAATAGCACATACCAAAAGGAAATGATTTAATTCTCAGGAGCTCCTGATACCTCCTCATTTCCCAGTGTGGTTCTGTGCGGCTGTGTGGGCTCAACCCTCTTTGTTCATATTGGTGCTATTTTTGCCTGAGCTGCTGCTCAGCAAAGAATGGCAGAGTAATGTTGTAATAAATAGGAACATTTCTGTTTTGTTTTGGGTTCCTTTTCCTGAAAATACATTGCAGGATTAGCAGCTCTTTATATGGCTTTAGCCTACCTTTATGATGCAAATCAGACAGGTTTCCAGTTTGAGCAAAAGTCTCACTGGGGGATTTGGCTACACCCTGAGTTAAATTAATGAATTTGGGCTGAAAATATCACTGAAAATAGGTCAGAGGCTTTCAATCTGTGAATAAAAGCTGGACTAGTGGCAGTACCTTGCTGCCATGGGTAATGCTTACAGTGAAGATATACCTTAACTGAAATGCTTGAAACATCTGTGTGCATTTAAAAGGTTACTCAGGTGCTACATAATCCTGCTGATAGGACAGAAGTGGCTGAATTTTTTGCATGATTCTGCCTTACTGAGGAGCAGTCACCTGCTGTAAAAAAATGCATAGGGATTGATTAGCAGCTGACAAATCCAGGTGCTGGGCTGTGGGGCATTTGAACATTTGTGGTATTGCTTTCCATACATCTTCAGGATAATATTGTGTAAGCTAGACTAGAAATACCGGTGCCTCTAAGATTGCCTCTTTCTAGCCTAAAAATACTCTCAAAGCAAGTTTTTGTGGATTATTATTTCCTGTCTACAAGAACTACTATGTTCACCCAAAGGAAAAAAAGAAGTGATAATAAAACAGGAGCTTTTAATCAACTGTGAACTAAAGGTAGGCCTAAGGGATCTAGGCAGTGCCAGAGCTAATTTATGGAACTTGTTTTAGAGCAGAGTCAATTCCAATTCAGTTCAAATACACACAAACTTATGAATTAATGCAAATCCAAATGAATGATTTCCAAGGCCTAGTTTTTCATGGCATTTCTCTTCATCTCTCTTTACATAGGGTAGAATCCGTGCCCTTAGACTCTTGCAGAATCACATAATAGGCATGAAGCTATTTTATTGTCATAGGAGTTAGTTCTATAGCTTTCAATATGTAGTTGTCCACATCTATAAATTAAGGAAGAATTTACTTAGTGTAAAATCTGACCTGTAGGGGTGTTTTTTCTCGAAGAAGCAGGTTTTATATGAGTTTGGGCATTATTGTCCAATATTAAACTGTTGAGAATACTATGTTTGGTCAGTGTCTTCAACTCAAATGATCAAGCCGATATACTAAACAAAATAAAAGGTGTGAAAGGCACTTCCCAATTTCATCAAATTTCTTCATTTTAAGGTATTCCACACAAATGCAGTTGTTCAAACTAGTGTGACATAACTAGTTTTAGTGTAGGATTAATACATTCTTTCCTGTCAGTTTGCTTCTCTGATGAAATGCCATGCTCTTTTATGATTATATGAGTTATGTTCTTGCAGCTAGTGATTATTTGAAGTAAATTTAAGGGCATGAAATGAGACAACTTTTTTCTTCATCATGAATTAACATTTATGAACATTTACTAACCTAACAGTTATAAATGCATATGTTTGAATACCAGTATACCAAGCCAAAGTTAAATCAACTGTTAGCTGCAAATTATTTAAATTCTTTATTGTCCTTTATCTTATTTGCAGTTCGAGTCTCTTCTCATGATCATTAAATTAAATTAAATTAAATACCTCTAGTTAAATTAGCTCTGGTGTGTAGCTACAGTAAGAAAAGAAAAAGATTATTTTTTTTTTTTAACTTCAGGAGACTGTGGCAGTGTCTAGTCCCATAATTGTTTCCTCAGATCTGCTGCTTCTTCCAAGCTTAAGATACACATAAGTGGGAATTTGACCCACTTAGGATTTATCTGGTTTCTGCTGCCGTAGTATCTCCTCCTCTGTGATCCCAGCACCCTAAATTGCTCCTGAGTATCTTTTACTTCAATTTCACTATCTTTCTGCATGCAAGAACTCAGAAAAAGATCATCCAGTCCCATCTTTGTGCCCTCTAGTCTCACATATATCCTTTCAGAAACTATTCTTCCCATACCTTCGTGCAGTGCCGAGGAACCTCAGAGATCTCTGCTTTGGAACATCTGCTTCCGATTTTAGAGAATCTTTCTTTTTGAAGTTACATTTAACTGTCTGAATTAGGATATGCATCTTAATTCTAAGATGTCTTACTTCTGAGTTCCTGTTGCTTTCTGTATCTGTTCTTATTTTAACAGCTTAAACATCAGCCATTTATTTCCATGTATGAACATTCTGCAGGCAGTAGAGTGTATTTTCCTCTTTTCATACTCTTCTGTATTTTTTATGCTATGTTCCGAATTATATATTGGTCCAGTCTTCTCTCCTGCTGCATCACTTTTAGTTCACATTCCTCTGACCTCTGGGATGTTGGCCTTTCCCTGAAAAGAAGCAAGAAATAAGTAAGATTTAGAGCATAGATGTAAACAAAGTATTAGGCATTAGAGGGGATAAGGTATTCCAAATGCTACAAAATTAAATGCTGTCTCGAGTGTACTTTGAAATCTGTAGACAAAGTGTTATTTCCACTTATAGTAAGAACAGTGTAATACTTAATTCTATATCATTTAGGATTTTTGTATATTCCATTAAAATTAAATACTTTGTCTCCTTATTTTAGTCCCAAAGTTGTTGTGCTTTATTGAATCCTTTCTTTGTTATCTTTTAGAGAGGTTGTTTAAAGAGGGCTCATAATACTGTATTGATGTTCATGATGACCTTCCTCTTTAAACAAGCACTGTAAAATTTCAAATGACTGTGCTACTTATGAGATAAAAAATAAAGTGGAATATATTATCTAAGCTATGACAGCAGTAATTGTAAATCAAAGGTAGGTAAAAAGGTTCCAGACTTGCAGACCATCAACTAATTGCAAAAGGAATCATTCTTTTTCCCTATAGTCAGGAAAAATAAGTAAATTTTATTCTTTGATCTTGTGTTATTAGGTTTGTTACAGAAACGCTTGTCTACATCTATCCTAGGAACTTTCCATGCAAAATTCTACGAACAGTTATTCATAACTGCTTAATAGTAATGATGGCTATACAAAGAAAATACAAAAAATGATGAAGGTGAATATGTTGGTAAGAATTCTTAAAACTTAAAAAAAAAAAAAAGTTCAAAATATCTTTAATAAAATCTAATTGATTTGTCAGCTTAAATCATGACATATATTACAGAAGTAGTCCATTATAATTGTATTAGGACTGTATAATACTTGGATTTTAGTTACCAAGAGGTTGTTTCAAAATTTTTCACTGAAGGATATATTTCAAATATGTTTAAAACCAATAGATCAAAAGTTACACCCAAATGAGACAGAATTTCTAGAACAAGCTTAGAACTTCAAGTGCACGTTTAAAATTGGCCCATATAATTCTGGTACAGAAGATGACATTATGGGTGAAAAATAGCTGACTGTTGTGTAGCAAACTGTTCCAGTTAAGCTTCAGATCTGTCTCTTCTATGGAGAACGTAAGAAACAACAGGCATCTCTGGCTACTTGGGTTGTACTCTTCTCAGGCCAAGTCTGCAGGAGTGATTGTTCCCACTGGTATAATAGTCTGATGGTGCTAGAGCATGCCTGAAGTAGCATTTCATCACTCTTAACTCAGTCTGAGAGCAGTTGAATTCCCATATCCTGCCTCTGCCTCTGGCTCATCCTGCCTGCCTGCCTGTTCTCCTGGTTCTGGCAGTTCTCTGGTTTAGCTTCCAAAGGAGAGAGACAGAGATGGAAAGTGCTCCTGGCTGTGGGATTAGGACACTTGCTAGAGATGTGGGAGGCTTAAAGTCTCTGAAGCTGGAAGGGTCCAGCAGATCATTTTTTTTTTTTTTCTGAATGAAGGATCTAGACTGTGAAGTGTAAAGTGAGCAGGACCAAATCCACCAGGATAACACCACCACTACGTTAGTTGACAGTCTGAATGCATCTGTCTGGTTAGATTTCTCCATGGGACATGCACAGGTACTTCCTAACTAAATTAGGGTCACAGGAGAGCTCTCTGCAGAGCATAGGTACCACAGCTCTTCAAAAGAGGCCTTTATAGCTGGCTATGGGACATTCTTCAGAGCCATCTAAATAATTTGGTCTTGAAAAGCAGGCCAGCTAGATTTCTGTCCAGGTTCAATGCCGAAGTAGTTTAAACACAGTGGAGTTTATTGTTGTTGGTGTTTTTTTGGTGGCGTGGGGTTTTTTTCTTTGTTTGATTTTCTGTAAAGATGAGCCAAAGGTATTTGGAAACTAAAACCATGCAATGTTTCTTTGTGCTAACGAAAACACTGTTTAATGGATATGAATAAATAGCACTAATTTCCCTGTTCTCTTTCATAGAACTACCTAGAAATATACAATAGATACATAGAAATATCTATCTTGTGTTTTGAAACACCAGAGGCTTCCCAGATTTATCCCATATATGAACAAAGGATTGCAACACAACAAAAATAAAAGCAGAAGACACTTGAAATATGATCAAAGTAGGTATGAAAATAAATGTTATTTTGCCATTCAAGCAATTATTATAATCAAAAGAATATCAATATTAAACCCACTTGGTCCCAGTGGGTTTATGAATGTTTTAATGATTACATCAAGAATATTTCAGAGTATTGTTATTCTTTATGTAGTCAAATATCTTACTGTTGGATTCAATTAAGGTTTTCTCAGTTCTTGCAGAGGAAGTTGTAGTAGTGCTCCAGTCATCACAAGGTAGCCTTCTTAGAGCAGCCATGACATAGGTCAGACTATACATTTAGTTATTTCAACAATTTCAAAATTACTATGAAATATCAAAAAAAAATGAAAGAGGAGACATATTTAATGTGTGCTTGGTAAACATGAAACTATTTGACCTTTTTGTTCACTAAGATAATATTTTAAAAAATAGTTTAAAGGACCAGTGAAGGATGAGCCAGGAAGAGCTTTACTTTTAACTTGAGTGAAAGAGCTTGGACTTTAAAAGATCTGACAGACATAGTTGGTCTACAACATGGAGGCAGAGTGAACAGTGTAATAACAGTAAACAGCATATTTATTTCACTTGCATGTATTTCTTAATTTAGAATTGACAAATTAACAACAAATTTAATCGGGAATTATTGTAAGGCTTGAGAAGACAATGAATGAAGGTGGGCTAAGGAAAGAGAAGAGATCTCTGGAGATCAAGAGTACTTCCTGTAGTTTTAATGACAGAACTGACTTACTCTGTCCTAACTGTCTACATTCTTCACCCTTTTCTTCACTGTATGTCCATTCAGTTTTTATTTGCACCTTATTCTTCTCTTTCTCCTTTCTCCCTCTGAGAGGTAGCTGGAGTCAGCTCCATGAAATTGCACTTATGTCCAGTTAGTTCACTTTGGATTAGATCGTATTTTCTGTGTTGCATTTTATCTGGAAAGCAATTTCTAATGCCTAATCGAGGTGCGGCGTGGGTTTTCATCACATGAGGTTTCATCGTATCCTCTAATCTCAACTGAGATATGTTGGTAGCCCCATTAACCTTTCTAGTGAGTATGTGTCCAATTTCAAGTACTCTTGATTGATAGATGGATTTATACTAAGACTCTATAAAACAGTTCAAATGAAAAAAATTATCATGCGCTAAAGCAATGAGATAGTGTGTATGAAATTCAGTGGGAAGCCACCACTGGGTTCTCTCAGCTCCGATGATGTTTTCTTCCTTCAATATGATCGTATGTGGATAGTTTGCATGTGTTTCAGGAAAATAGATGGCCTGAATAGATGATAAGTGTAAAATGTACACTGTGATTTATTGTCAAATTTCGTATTAAATATTTTACCAATCATCACAACTAAGACATTCTTAATGTATAGGAAATCTGAAAGCCCCTAGGAAAAAACCTTAAGCCGTAAATTATTTCCTTTTTAATTACAGGACTCATGGGTAGTCAGGAACAAGCTCCAACTATATAGGCCCATAACTGTTTTAATTATCTTAAACCTGTGCAGTAATGTGAAGATGTTCTTGTGGAAGATGTATTCCAAAGGAAGAAAGAATGTTAAAGTTTGGAAACAAAATGTTGATCTAGTTATATTTTACAGTAGTGTATCGATATCAAGGGTCTACTTGATTCTGTGCTGTATCCCAGGACCAGCTGGTGGGGGTATATGGCCAACTGGTGACGGTATGTTGCCCAAAGGGTTTGTGGAGATATGTTCTTAGAGATATTCAAAAGCTGACTGTACACAGTCTTGGGCAGTCGGCTCTAGGTGACCCTCCTTGAGCTGGAGTGTTGGACCGGGTGACCTCCAGAGGTCCCTTCTAACATCAGTCTTCTTGTGATTCTGTGAACTGTAACCAAGACAAGGTTATGAAAACTACATTTCTGTTGAATTCTGCTTACACTGAGGCTTGTCTATATTCTCACAATCTGCTGACGTGTAACGGTAGGTAAGCTTAGACATTGACTGTATATGTTTAAAATTCTCACATTGATGCTTCAGAGAAAATGATACAGAGAAAAATATTTTAGCCACCTGGAAGTTATGTGTCAAGTTTAAACTAGTGGACTAAGCTCTTTATACCGTCATTTGGCAATTGATCCTACATATTTTAGAATAGGACAAATGGTACTCTGGAGGTGCCTGTTGCATTTTTTTAGAGGGAGGCTATTGACTAAATTTGATTGGATTCCTATGCAATAGATGGTTAAAGTTAAGTGATTTGAATCTTCTCTCATCTGTGTAACAGCCTATTTAAATGAATGACTGCGTGCTAACATAATTGTTTTTGCCTATTAAAATTGACACATACAGAACCCCTGATAGTGTGGTCAAGAAGGGTTGCTTCTTAATTCATTTCAAGATTTTATTAAAAAAAGTTGATGGTTAATATCCCTCCACTGTAATTCTTCATATTCCCAAACTTAAAGATAAGTTTTGGTTGTTTTTCATGTGTGGTATGATGCTTATTTTAAGGAAAACACTTATATGACCAACTGTTCACGACAATTTAAAATAGGTCTTAAAGAGAATTTTTTCCTACATTAGGCTTTCAGTGTGTGTTTAGCTAGTGCTGTTTTAAAGTCCAGTTATGAGCTGACTTTTATACAATACCTAGTTATTGCAAACCTGAAGTGACAGTGTTTCAGTACCTGATGCAAAGGAAGTGCCACATTTTATATCAATATGTAAGCCATTTTGGGGAAAATTCAGCAATTGTTTGATTGTAAAATACAGTTAAAATTAATGTCAATACTAACTGTGCATTTACAACAGTTTTCAGTTGTGTTTCTCAAGTGTAGTTTTATTGTCTTGATAAGCTGAACAGTTAACTAACATGCAGTCCAGTGCCAAACATAATTTTGTTGTGAAAGATACATTAGTCAAATTCAATTCTGAATTGTACCAAGACAGAAGTACACAAGACAAAGAGAATAATTACAAAACTCACCCTAAAATAGACATCTTCAACCTTGCAGTTAATTTAGACTCTCGTGACTGTATTGAGTTTTTCCATTTGTTATGGAAAGCCAACATATGGATTATGGATGACACCCAGCTGAGTTTAGGTGTCTTAATATTGACTGAGTCTCTTCCAAAATACGTTTTTTAGTTTAGAAGCATCCTATAAACTTCTGTTTCTTTCTGTGGGGAGATAACATAAATGATCCCAGATAGGGAAATCTAGACCATAGACATCTAAATCTGTACAGATTAATTAAGTTTTTAATTCTGTTTAATTTAAATGCCAATGTTGCTGAGCCTTTGCATGTAATGTTGCTTTATTAAAGTCTTCAACAATGTTACATGTAAGAAATACTTATAAACAAATGCAAACTTCAGAAAATATAGTATGTTTCTCTCTAGAGTGAGCAAAATTCTGCTATACCACTTAGAGTTTTGTTTTCACAAAGAGAGCATATGGATAGGACCATTCCTATGTGAACTATTTCTGTCCCTTCCTAGGAGATTCTTGTAGAGATTTATCTGGGCCCAGGGTTTGCCAGACACATTAAGTCCCCAGGGTATCATAGGCTCAGTCCTCAGAAAGATCTTGTCGCAGCCTGGTGAACTTTGAGGGACGGCTAAGGGACAGCTGCCAGTGAAAATCTAAGGAGAAGGTTGATGCATCTTGAGAGAAAGCAGTAGGCATCTCTAGATATATTCAAAATAGGTTTTCTTCTTTGCTCCATACATTTCCTAACAAGATGAAATATTGGGATATTGTTCCACCATAAATAGTGGAAAGATGCCCTGTATTCATACACTGCACATTGTGTGTGTGTCTATACATATATTTAGTACCTGTTTATATAGGAAAGGATCATTCCAATTTTAATTCAGTATTTTCATAAGCTTTTAGTTGAAATTGTTTTCACTAACTTCCTATTGGAAAAAAGGAGAATTTTGTTAGATAAGTGACTACCTTACTGATGATTTGCATGCAGAATATAACTATACCATCAGGATGCAATTCATCCTGCCTACCTTTCAGTATTTGCAGTATAGATAACTATAACTGATGTTACCCCTACACTCTTTTTATGGTCAGTAGAGAGAAAATGGGCACTTCCAGAACGCCATTCATATGATCTAATGTAAGTACCTACTTTTAAGGCAAGAGTAGCTCTTTGAAAAGCCCTGTTTCCACTTACTGCTCATGCAAGGAGCCATGGGTGTTTAGCTCAGAACTGTCTGCATGGTATCTAAACACCCAGATTTGGACAGATGCATCCCATCATCAGCCTTTTGAAATTATTGACTGATTCTACTGAAAATTGAGATGCAGAACTAAACTGGCTGCAGTGGAGACTTAATTCAGTGACTTGGAAAGTGGCAAATGAAAAATTCCAAAATGGGAGCAGCATACTGCAGCATTTACCGCCTTTTAATAGTACAATGCATTTACTCCTCTGTTCATGATTTAAATACATTTATCTTTCTTGCACATATATGCATCCTGAATTGTCAGGTTATTTGTATTTATGAAAAAGTGCCCTGAGCTCCCCCCTCCCCCCAGGGGTTTTTTAGGTCACATCTTTCAAGCACCTAAAAATGAAGCTCACGAGAACATTCCCTCACCCTGGCGTTAATCACAGCAGTATAAAGTATGGAGCTATTGATTGCTTATAACTGCATCTTTTGAACATTCAGAGCCATTGTGTTCACAACATGATGAATGCACTTGCAGATGGCTTTGTCTGTAGTGGTCGTAAACTCCAGTTAATGGCTGAATTAATCTATAGTAAATGAATAATATCCTTTCTGGCTGTTTCAGGGAATAAACTACTTGTCGCATTTTTCCTGTTTTAAAAAAAGCCATCATAATTCAAGCAAGTACATTGTCAGCTTCCCAAAATATGGAAAAGTGCCTTGTATAAATAAAAGGATTCAGTTTTAAAGTCATTATCTGAAGAGTTTCAGGAATAGGAAATAAGCTGACATCCAAATAAGCATTTCGTCTTTTGAAGTGAAAGCAGTTTTTTTCATGTGCATACTATGAAAAATTAAAAGGACACAGATTTTTCTGTGTTAGAGGTGACAGCTTTCAGAAATCTTCCTGAGTTTTCTTTCTTTTTTTTTTTCTTAATTCATCAGTGGAGTCTCTTCCTTTTGCCTAAACAAGCAAGCAAAAATCAATCTCAGAAAGAGCTGAGAGAGACTGGTAAAATCTCACCTGGAGAGTTAACCGACTTTAAAACAAATGAACAATCCAGCAGGCCTCTAAATCTAGAGGAAACCAAATTAAAATCAGGCTTTCTCAGTTTCCCTGAATGCTCAAAAAAAAAAAAAAAAGGAAAGCGCTCATCATAGATTCTTTGGATGTTCCATCTTTCTTACCTCTCTTTTTCCTTTCTCCTCTCCCTTCCTTCGGAGCTGGAAGGAAAACAAACACTTAATTGTGACCTTTCAGGCTTTAGTCAATGCAGGGTTTTTTTGTTTGTTTGTAGTTTTTTTTCCTGTTACTTTACTGCCCGGTAATTGTTTCTGCTGTGCCTACCCCAAATAAACAAACAAATCCTATTAGTGAGGGTCTGTGATCTCATCCTCCAACTGCCCCACTGTTCAATGCAGTTTGGAGTAATGCAGAATCTTTCCTGGATGTCTGGTACTGGTTTTGCTTCATTCATTGAAAATTAAATGGTTCCAAAGCCAGTGTCATGGTGTGGGACAGGAGGGGAAAGTGCACCACAGGTCCTTCCCTTAGCAGCTTGAGTGAGTAGCAGTGCAAAAAGCCAGGGGTAGCATAATGTACATACAGATTTAATACTTGCTACTATTTTGATGCAGAGAGCAACATTTTGAGCATATCACATTACACACTGAATGGTATGAGAATCCCAAAGCAAAAATGCTTCATATTTACTTTTTTGCTCAAGTTCATTATCACTAATCAGTAACTACTGCTGTCACAACTGCCTTGTGCTCTGATTCCCAGTATGATAGCACTGACAACACAAATAGCTGTGGCTGGTTGAATTAGCAAGATTGCAGAGCATATTACTAGCTGTTGCATCATACTGCTGCTCCTCTGTTTAAATGACTGAGTGACAGAATTTGTTTCCTGTCTGTTTCTTAAGATACTTTCCGATTATAAAAGGAAGTATGTTAGGAGATATTTTTCCTGTCTGATTTTCATCAGGAGCCTTTAAATATCCTAGTATCCCAGTATGATTTTCTGGCATTGGAATCGACAACACATGTATTCTTAGAGTATATCAGCTAGGGTATAGTGGTTATACTGGCTATCATGCTTTTTGTTTGTTTTTTATTGCGTGAAATTCTGATGTGAAATTCCACTTTCTGAGAACAGGAAGGATTCCATTTGATATTCTACGTTTGCTGTTGACTTTGTTACATGTAGGAAAGCATGTTGAAGGAAATGCAAGTTGTGAAACACCTGGCTAAAGTTTAAATTATAGTCTGTATTTATCTATAAAGCACGCATCGTTGTTGGATCATTACTTTCAAAGAACCTTACAGCTACATAGAGATGGGAACGTCATCAATGTAGGGAAGTTTGAGCTTAGGTGACCTAGTAATTGCTGAATGGATTAGATATGAAAATCTGTTTCTGTTGGCACCTCTGAAAATCACTTAAACAATGACAGACTGACTCAGCAACACTGGTATTGACTCTGAAAGAGCTGTAAGACCATTTTTCATTGGCACGGTAAAAATATCAGCATGTCAGCAGTCAGATGAAAAGAGTGAAATCTGAACAATTATTAATAAAAAACATATGCATTTATAATTCATCTGTTGAAATTACCATTTATTCTTAAAAGTGAGAAATGGCCTCAAGTTGCACCCGGGGAGGTTTAGCTTGGATATTAGGAAACATTTCTTTACTGAAAGGAGGCGGTGGAGTCACCATTCCTGGAGGTATGTAAAAGAGGTTTAGATGGGGCACTTAGGGACATGGTTTAGTGGTGAACTTGGCAGTGATAGGTTAAGGGTTAGAGTCGATGATCTTAAAGGTCTTTTCCAACCTAAGTGATACGGTGATTCTCTGATCTGAGAGTTTCAAATAATATTTTGGAATATCCTTTAATAAACGTACTCTAGTTTACTTCATAAAAATGGAGATCCTGTGATAGTAAAGGATGGGATAAAACGGTGTTTTCTTCTTTTTAATTGCACATTGCTTCATCACCTACTGATTAAGAAATTAGGGAAGATATTAGCAAAAGCTGCTAGTACATTTTAAAATAAGTTAAGTATTTGTAGATGTCACAGCTCTTGACTATTTTACTGTCTTGTCTAGGAAAAATACTGGGACATACAAAACAAGCAACCAGAGGAAAATCTGCATGTGCTCAGAGCAATGAATAAGCACGGTTCTGTGAATTGGATATTGATAAGCTGGTCAACAAAATGACACAGTGGTGGTTCAGTTTTGAGTAAAGGTGTTTTCCAAATGGAAAGCAAATATTTCTTAGCTAGCAAAGATTACATTCCTACATGTCATTCTTGATATCATTCATGCTAACATCTTTTATAACAATTTCTTATTGTGACTGCCTTGCCAGACATGACATTTTCAACACCACCTCCCAGTCACTGGAATTAACTGTTTTCATGGCCACCTTGGTTGGCAGTGCATTTATAAACCAGTAGCACAAACATTACTGAAATTGAAATGCAAAAACCCAGTACATTACTAAAATTGAAATACAAAAATACAGTATCACAAACTTGAAATACATGCCAGTAATACCACCTAAACAAGACATTAGAGATATGGCTTTAGTGTACCCAGAGATTATTCTGAGCAAAAGTAGAGGCTTTTTTGAAAAATTCTTAATTATTCTTAATTGACTTCTTGAATTTTTTTTTTTTTTTTTTTTTTATTTCAACTAAGAATAATTTCTGTCTTGCAGCCTGTATGGGAAATTTTATGCTAAGTTGTTATAACGTTTAGTTTTAAGGAATTTCAGTTGAGTCAGATTTCTGTTACTTATGATATATTTCAGGGGTTACAAAAGCAATGTGAAAATTACTTTTAGTAACCTTAGATACCTTTGTAAATTTGATATTATGAATAGTCATAAAGAGGTGAAAAAAGAAAACAGTGCAAATTAGGCACTTCGTATTGCTGGAAGTGGTTTTCAGCATGAAGCCTGCATGGATTGTTCTCTATAGTTAAATGTATATTTTACTATATCATTATGTATTACGAAGTGTAAGATTATTTATATTTAGTTTCAAATGCCTAAAAACTATTTTACTATTTTTAGCTCTGTTTATAAACCTATTTACTAGTTCTATCAACAACACTGCAGAAATGGTGAATTGTTTGAGGACTTTTAATCGTAGTCATTATTTTCACTGTCTGATAAAGTACTGTGATTTTTTTTTCATATTTTTGAAAATTTTACATAACTATGTAATAATAGATACATGCATGCACTGAAATTCAGACTACCCATATTCTGCCGAAATGGAGATCTAGGTAGGCACCTCAACTTGAAAGAGAAATTCAGGATCCTGTCCTCAGACACTGCCTACTCTGGTAACACTTCTAGTTATTCAGTTCCTGCAGTTGGACTAAACATCTGAACTTGCATGTGCTCAGAAACGTTTGGCTCCAAGAAAACGGGCACCACCTCCCACCTTTACTCTGATATAGAAACTGAGTAGGAAGAGACACAGACTCCACCTAAATCTCAAGTCTCTTAAGCATATTCAGACTATATTTGATACATTGATCATACTAAATTCAGCAAAAAACGAAAGAAAAGTGTGCATTCTCATTCATGCCATTTTGCAGAACTGCTTTATAATTACAGCATTTTCCTGTTTAAGTACATTTTTTTTAGATCAAAGACAGAGGTTTTAGGTCTTTCTCAGGCTGACTCGACTGAGACATCAGACCACAGACCAGACACTGTTCAGAAAAGAACAAGGTGATGATCCACATGTCAATAAAAAGAGGCTCTTTTTTCTGACATTAGTAATAAGATTCTGACCGAGGAGTGCAGGAGAGTTTGGGACAACAGAGTAGCCACCACTAACAATTTGACCTGTCCCTTCTGGCAGTAGGACTGCCTGAACTATTCATTTGTCACCTCTTGAATTATTGCAGCTCACAGCGTAAAATTTTAAATGAACTACAAGTTTTTGTTCACTTTAAAAAGTTAAGTGGTAACCTGTGATGGTTTTGGAGCTGATGGTCCCTTCAGATGTCCCTGTAGTGGGTGCAGACACAGTTGAGAGCAGAAAGCCTTTACTGCAAATACAGTGAGGGTGGAAGACTCCCGTACCCATTTGAGCAGTCTAGGAGCATACCTGGAATGTTTCCAGTTATCTAAACATCTGAGAGTATTTAATCCTATTTTATGTATTTTTGTACCATGTCAGTGAAAAAATCACTAAGCATGTTTTATTTTAATGTATTTCTCAAATTAGTATCTGTACAAGTGAAATATTTTATCATGACTTTATAATTTACAAAATACTTTTTAAATTCATCTATAGCATCTACATGTCAGATTTGCAGAACATACTCCTCATCTCTGCAAATTAAAGGGCTGAGAATATGGACACTTAGAGCCTGATTTAGTTAAAATTATCCCCTGCAGCAGTGGGTGGGTATCAGTTCTTCACAGCTGAGAATGATTTTCGTAATTGTGCAGCACTGAGCAGCTGCAAAATCCCTGAGGATGCATCTTACTCCTCTTTCAGGAACAGCCTGGGTTTGCCCTGCCTGGCACACGCAGTTCGACCCCTTATCTCTCTCGTCCCCATCTTGATTTGGGTTTCTGGAGATGCTCAGTTTCCTCAAGTTCTCCAATATTTTCACTTCTTCGGAGGACCCTTGTAGAGGCTACAAGAAATGCATAAGAATTGTTTACTTACTGATTGACAAATCCATTTAGAACGACTCAACGAACCTTTAAATAATGTGTATTCTTATAGCTGCCTCTCCATTTATGAAGATAATTTTCTGAAACATTGCCATCTAGTGGCAATTTACACATGGAGCCGATTACGTGATGCTAATTACTTACTTCATTCTGTATTTTTTCAGTGTTTCCTTCAGTGACCAGTAGTGATACCTTAGAGATACATTTGGAAGTGGGGAGAGAAAAAAAAAAAAGAAAAAGAAAAGAGGAAATTATGAGAAAATAAGAATCTTTATTAATTTCAGCAGACAAAAAAAAAAAAAATCAGAAAACATTTACCCGCTTTAAAACTGTCTTTATTTCTCAGTAAAATGTTATTCAGCTTTTCAATTAAATATTAAGCAGACATTTAAAAGCACTAAAGCTAAACCTGTATTCCTATAAGATTATACATCTATTTTTCTGAAAAGAGCCTGAAGATAGGAACTTTTAAATAGGTCTGACATATTCTCTGATCACTTGGAATAACAGCATTGTGTTACTCGCTTGTGGGCAAATTTTAAAATATCAACTTCTTGGTGCTGGTGATTCATAGATATGTTTAAAACATGATTAAATAATTGGTTACTCTTATTTCAAAGAAAATGATCATTTTTCCAGGAGTTTTGACTCATCTGCTCCAACTAATTTAAAATTATGTGAACTGAAAATACTATTGTTAATCACAGTAAAGAAATTTGACTCATTTTAACAAATACAATTATTTCTGATGAATGTTAATATCAGAAGTGATAAAGCTATCTCATCAGAAATGCATTTAAGTATAATTATAAATGACAGAATCTTTGCAGTTTTTGTCTTGTGCACATTTATGCACATTTTACATGCCCAAGTGCGCATACACTCCTAAGCTTGTGCACATATATACATTATTTATGCTCATTTGTGCCATGAAAATGCCTGAATATTCAATGTAATAATTAAGATAATAACAATTACCCATTCAGATTTCTTTCTTTTAAATAATGAATTGTTCCCTAGTCCTACAGCAATTCTGTCTGTGACAGCCTTTGCAAAGATCATTCAAGAATCAGTGCCAGGAAGGAGTTGTGCTTGGACTGATTAAAAATGAAGAGAAAAATAAAAATTTGAATCTAAATGTAGAGTAAGGTATGGCTTGCTCAGATTTCTAACTTTGATCTTTAAATGTCAAATGTGTTAGAAACCTGGAGCAGCTGGAGGATCCCTGCTATACTTTAAATATAGAAGATGACCAGTAGGTGTAACACAGAGATATTGATAAAATTGTTTGATGATTGTGGACTTTATCAGCACCAGGCATTTATGTCTGGTCTTTAAAAATAAAATATCTGAAAATATATCCATTTGTGGAATGGTATTTCAGAGATTCATAACTGCTAGCATGGTTACAAATTTGTCAATTTTTAACCCCTATTAGAAGCCCGTGTATTTCTTTATTAACCATTGGGTATGTCATGATGAGTTTGCCCTTACCTCTCTGTCAGGATAGCGGTAATGCAAATAGCACAAAGGTTTCTTTGATGTAGGTGCAGGATGACAACATTATTTGTGATTAGCAAAGTCAAAAGTGAACAACATAACTCACCTAATCCTGTCCCCAAGAGAGTTAGCATACTAAACTCCTATTTTGTCATCTGTGCGGCATCAAATAACTGCATCGCTTCCAGGAGAAGTATGGTTTTCAGTTAAATTTAATAGAATGACATGCACATAGAGGGATGTATGCTGGTAAATACAGATTAACTACTAATAATAGGGTGACTGTGTGCTATAACTAATACATAAAATGTATTTAATACATCTATTTACTTAAAAATATATTAATAAAGTATTGATCTAAATATTCTAGGCAGTTTTGCAAAAATGAAAATATACTATCAGTATAATGCCAAACACTCACAATATGAAATTATTACTTGTAATTCAAGTACACAGTAACAGGGGTGTGAATGACATCATAATCTTTGATACTTAAAAAGATTAAAATATTTATACTGCCACCAATATATCTTAATATTATTTAGACAATACACTGACATGAGTATCTCAAAGCTTCCTATTAGCATTTATATAAGTCAATCAATAGTGTCTATAATTCACTGCTCATTGTGGTAAGTAAAATGTCAGAATATTAATATGAAGTGATTTAGCCTTGAGTTGTGCTGAGGGAAGTATATACACTCTCTGTAAATACAGTTTTATTCAGGTGAAAATGAGGGAGGTGAAAAATGGCTTGAGAACAAATATGTCTCTGATATGGAAAGAAGAGGAAATAGTTTTCTGACTCATGACAGGTAATATAGGTAACAGAGTATGTGAGTGGGGATAAAGAGCAGCAGTAATGCCGGAGGTTCAAGATAAAAAGTGCAAATTTCAATGATTTGAAACTTAAGAAGACATGTCTGGATGGTGATTCAAAACAAGTCAAGGAGGTAATAGTGGAATATAGCAAATATATTCATTTGGAAGGATTTAAAGACAAAAGTGTAGTGTGGGGAGAAGGCATGCAATGTAAGGTAAACAACTGTGTTTCTTATTTAGAACGTAGAGGGAACTGATTTGTGAACTTCTGAGTAATTTTCTGTTGATGCCTTCTGAAGCCAGGAATCATCTTTCATTTGGATTTTAAGTTCAAGATAATGCAGAAAACTAGGTAACTAGTATGCACATAGTATGATTTTAATGTTCCATGTGGGAATACACATCAGTTGGAAAAGGTAAATGTTAAAATCCTCACTGAAGTGTTGTTTAACCCTGGTGGTTTTTATCACAGGAGTATTAATAGTCTCATTGAGAGTAAGAAGTATTCTTCGGAGAGTTTATGTTGCCATATGATCTTACATTTTCCATTCTGTATCTACTACCTGCTTCAGTCTGAAAACTAAGCATATATTTTTAGGTAATGGGAGAAAGGCTGGACAGCCGAAAATTAAAATTGAAGAGGAAATAATATCTTGTATTCATAATAATGCTCTGAGTTATTTTTTGGCAAGACAGGAGTTTCTCAGCTTTATACCTTCAGGCTTTGACTGAAAACAATGGAAGCAAGGTGGAATTATGAGCGCAGGGAACATGTTGTTGGGTACATGTTCTCAGAGTGCCTTCACAACTTACAGATTACCCAAATCAGCATATAGTGGCTCTTCTTGCACTTTCTTTCAAGGACTATAATTTTGACTTGTTTCTCCTATCCAGTCTATTTGGACTTCAGTGAATCTTTTACAAGATCTCTGGTGCAGTCTTTTCCATAACAGTTTGAAAAGCACAATCTCAAATCTTTTAAATCCAGTCTGATGTTGAATGTATAAAACCTTTATATTCGCTCCCAGGAATGAAGAAGGAGCTCTCTAACTGCTACTATGATCTCGTATAGCCAATGCAAGTGCTCAGCGAAATGTTTCAGTTGACTAACCAAATTACTTTTCTTCCACCCTCAAACTCTAATGTTACTCTTAAGATTTTGGGCATTTCCTGAAAGATTTTTGTATTGTGTTGACATGAAAGGTCAAAACTTCATTGACTTGTACTCCTGGAAATATGTCTTAATTTCTCTCCATTACTTAAAATTAGACTCCAACATGTCTTTGTTATTCTTGATTATTTTTTTCAGATAATTTGCATTTTTTTTAATCATCTCTTTAATGATCTAAAGGTACTTATATTACTTCAGTTTTCCAAATCATTCCCCTCTAGATTTTTGCAGTCCCCCAGAACAAGCTTGTCTTACCTTGTATCAGTTAGTGAACACAGGACATGGGAAAAGAAGAGAGCCCCAGCTCTGGCATCAGGCACTGCACACAACCGGTATGAGAGTGAAGGTGTATGTATCTAGTGATAAAACATTCACCTGTTCATATTTCAAAAGATAACCAACTAACACCTGCCCCCAAAACACAAAGACTTCTAACTAATCAATTTAAAAATAATAAGCCAAATCACTTGAAAAAATATTAGGAATGAAAAAGCAACAAGAAATACTCTAATGTGAGCTTTCAGTTTATAAGTGATTTTGAACAGCAGAAAATGAAGAAGATAAGAACTAAGGTAAGAATTAATGCTAAAAATAGAGAAGAGGAATATATACATTTACATTAGGAGAAATTGTAGTTGAGATATAATCTCACTTTACATGATACAGAGATTTCATTTTCTTCTTAAATAGATCTCAAAAACCACACGTATGCCAAAAATAGACTGAAAATTTTCAGAGGGACAGAGAGAAGTTAGAAGAGGATTTGGTGAGAAAAGGGGTCCCCCTCCAGGCTGCGGTTTGCTAGTGCCCTTGTGCTGTTGACACAAGGTTACTGTAGTTCCCTCTTTGGATGCTGCTCAGATCCTCCAGCACTCAAAGCGAGGTTTGCATCCAAAGAACTGAGCTTCTATTCACGTATCTGGAACAGCAGTATTGTTATTTTGCTGCCTTCATGGTTTTCCCTGTGCCAACCCAGCAGAAAGCTACAGAACTAAATCAGAATTGCATTTGGCTTCCTCAGTAATCCCGACAGAGTAGGCCCTGTCCCTGAAGTCGCGCTTGAAGTATTGCTCGTTTGTGTTCATAAAAAGGAGCAGAGGAAGATAGTCATCCCTAGAAGAGAAAGCGCATTATATTCTCTACAGTCTTCGGCCATCGGGAAGTCATTTTAAGTTTTCCACAATTTCTGGATACTGTTTTCAAAGATGCTTACACAATTTTTGGACAAATACTTGGAAGTGTTTGAATTACTGTAAAATTCTCTGTACTAAATAGATAAAGCATCTAAAAATAGATAATGTGTAGCAGATGTAGTGCTGCATGTAAACAGTATCTTTATAAATAGTTATATAAGAGTACAGCTGTAAAAATTGCCAGCTTGTGAAGTTATGTTAAAATGTTGGAAAAAAATATGGCAATTTTTCATATCTTTATACCACATATCTTTGTAGATGTCTTTCTGGTTGTAAATTTCTTAGGAGATTTTGAAGAATGATTTTATATAATATTTCTCAGAATTTTCTAGAGTTTTGATAACCTTTCTGAGGCCAGTTCACTGCATAATTCTTCCAAGGGAACCCATTGCCATTTGTTTTCCTATATTTTTTCAACTGTTTTAGAAGAAACGTGGAAGAAGTCTTCTACAGAAAATTTTCAGAAGTGCAAGGGTTTCTTTGGAAAGTTCTTTTCTTTTTTTTTTTTTATTTCCCCTGAACAAGTGCAGCAAGCTATTGTCTGCCACACTGACATACTGTCTGCTTTTCCGTTCCTAATACATATTGGTATTTCATAAAGGTTCAAGGCAGTCACTCACAAGGTGACACAGGGAACCAGCTTAATAGTGGCCAGCAGCCTTTCCTAACTTCATTTAGGCTAGCGAATGAAAAATACTGCGCCTAGATGAAACATCAGATTAAATTGGTCAGAGGTAGAATGTTATTGCTCAGACTAAAATTTGATGAAACTCTCACCCAAAAGTGGCCAACTTGACACAAGTACCTCCAAACTCACTTTTTGTTCAGGGGGCAGTTCATGTAATCTAATTTAGATATCTAGAATGTAAGGCATCTAAGTCTATCCTAGTCGTCGTGGACTCCTGAAAGGTATTTCTTTTCATCCTAGAGTAGGTGTCTGAAATAGGCAGGATTGATCTCTGTAGGTATCTATTTCCTTACATTGACTAATGGCCTACAAAGATGTTTGATTTGAAAGTTTAAATTACATCAGATTAACCGTATGACCAAATGTTTCTCTAATATGGAAGTTCCAGTAATTCTCCTTTCTGTAGGAAAGCTCTATTTGTTTTTTGTTTCACTGGCTATTAAGTGGGAATTTCTAAAAAAAATTAATGCAATCTTTTCCTTTCTTCTTTTGTTGCTAGCGTTTGTGTTGTAGGGACATTGTAGCAGCTTCTGCCTCAAGTGCATCAGAGGGCTGTAGGAAGATGCCAGGTGCTACTGAGCTGTAAAATAGGCGTCTCTGGATAAAATCTCAGTCAGAGGACAAAGAGTGATACCAGTGCAATGTAGAATGAAATAATTAAGAACTCAGAGTGCAATAGATAAGAGAAAGAATTAAGAACTCAGAGTGTAATAGATAAGAAACCATATCATTCTCTGAAGAAAGTATTTCTGCTAGAAGTTTGGCAATGACCTGTCAAACCTAATTTATGATGGCAACTGATTTTACAGGATTGTAAGTCCTCCTTTACAGTATCCCTAACGTTTCTTTAGGTCATGGTATGTGTTGGGTTGGTTAGCAGGAGATCTTTTCCCGTTCAGTATATTTACCTTTATATGTTGAAGGTTACCTGTAAAATACTGGTAAATTCTTTGTGAATTTGAGAGGTAAAATATAATACTGCTCTGGATTTCAGATTTTATTACCATTACTCAAGTTTGAGATTCATTTAATGACAAGCAGCAGTCAAATTATACATGATTTCAATAAAATCTTTGTACAGTATATCATCTTTGCAATCTGCGTAGGCCTTAATTCCACCTGCAAAACCTGTGCTGCAGTTACAAGGATTTCAGCTGCAGAGTGCTTAGAGAAACTTCAAAAACTGATAAAAATACTCATGCCAGAAGTACTGTATACAGCAAAGTCACGGTATTAAACTTCCCAGCCATGCAGGGAAAAGGGAGTAATGAATCTTGCTGGAGGCTTGAGGAACCATCCTTTGTATTTCTAAATAACTTCAGTTTCAAACCCTATTTTCCTCAAAAAGTTGCAATACTTTTAGCTGTAGGGGAGCTATCTCTGGTACAGAAAATATTGTTGTTCATTACTGAGATTTTGTTGAACCTCTTCAAAAAAACCCCACCAAAACAGTACTTCTCTAAGGACAGGTTTTCCATTAAAGCCTTATTAATTCTTCTTAATATTTATGCAACTGTCCATTAACAACTGTCTGTTATTTAGCATGGCTTCTGCTCCTTTGTCCAGTGCCAGTTTTGAGGTTACAGGCTTGCAATTCCCTGGATCTTCCCCGGAACTCTTTTAAGGGAAATGGCCTGACATTTGCCACACACACATATTCAGCTATTTCATCCTGAGAGCTATATGGGCCATTAAATCCTACATACACCATTTAATCCTGGTGATGTTCTGCTGCTAATTTTGTCAACTTGTTCTGTAATCCCTTCTACAGTCAATATCATTTTTGATGGATGCTCTGATGAATCCTTGTGCAAAAACTTGTACTGAGGTGGGAATGTCCCCATTTTTTTTTAAAGCGGACATTGGTGCCAAGAAGTCATTTAGCTCCTGTGCAATTGCATGTGCTTTCTAAGTGCTCCTTTTATACCCTGATAATTAAGAGGACCTGCAGGCTCTCTGCCAGGCTTTCTGATCTTGATTTGTTTGAAAAAGAGACTTATTATTACCCCTGAATCTCTTTTACTAGCTATTTCTCAAACTTTTTTTTTTTTTTTTTTTTTTTTGGGTCTGCTTTATCTGCCAGAGTTATTTTCTTCATTTAAACTCAGCTTCTGCTTTTTTTAAATGCCTTCCTGCTTCTAATAACCTCCTTTACCCTGCTAGTTAACCAGGCTTTTCAGTCCTTTTGTGCCTTTTCAGTCTATTCTAAAGAGGTGGTGTGTGTTGGCACTATGTTTCCAATGTGGCTTCTTTATGAAAACTCCATGCTGTCATGAAAGATTTAATTCTCCAGGTTGCCCCTTTAAACTTCTTTTTGATGAGCTTTCTCTTTTTTAAACGTTGTCTCTTTCAGAAATTAAGTACAGTCCTGGAATTCCTAGCCTTGTTCTGCATCTGCATTAATACTATGTCTAAGTACATTAAGGTAGAAATATTGACATTTAATGATGTTTGCAGTAGCAATGTATTTTAACTCCTGCATGAACACTATTGGAGAAATAGCAATATACTTAATTACACAACTTCGGCATGTTAGTCTCATCTGGCACAGAGCATTTCCATAACTGCAGTCTGTCTTTCATGTGTCAGGTGGAATAACATGCTATTGTGTCTCTGTTTAATTTTTTTTTTGCATTATAACCTCCTGTCGCTGATGATTACTGCCTGATTGATTGACAGATTGATTAATGGTCGATTTCAGATTTTCCAGCGGACCAGCTGAGATGAGGAAACAGTCTTGACAGGGCAACTGTTACCCTCCTGTCTTTTCCTCTCTGAGATTGATTACATCTCTGCTGCACAAACCATGGTTTCTAAGTCCTCTGATCCCCCTCTTCCACTTCTGATTATATTTTTCAATTTAGTTTTAGCTTAACAGCCTGTCAGCCAAATTCACTGGCATGTTCTTGAGGCTTAAAGTGCTTTCAGCTTTTGGCTCTGGTTATCTATTGAAATGGTCTGCAAACAACTGAATTGAATAGAATTCTACCACTGTGCAAATGCATGAACTAAAAGATATGTGATTGAAAAACTTAAGTACCCCTTCAGTCACCTGAATACTGGCGTTTGTGAGCATTAGAACAAATTACAGCACAATGCTAAAAGAGCAGCATGTAAATTCCCTTGAAAAAATAGTGTTTCCAATAATCCGTTTTTCATAGGATTTTCGAAAATTAGGGGTAAAGGTCTCTTGTATATTAACTATAGTGCCATGTGACTGGTATTCTTTATCAGTTGCTGAGCAACGGTCATACTCTGAATTTTTAAACTCATTAGCAAGCTGAACAGGCTGGCATTTGGCAGATGTTATTTGATTTTGTTTGGAGGCAAGTCAATGGGGAAAACAGGAGAGACATTGAGCTCATTGTGTTATCTTGCTTCTCTTATTAAATTCTCATGATATTTTAAACACATCTAAGGAGACTGAAAGGAACTTCTACATTTTCAGTTTATTCCCAGAACATTTATGTGATTTACGTACTAACGTAAATAAAGCACGTGAGCCAAATTTGGTTAGCTTCAAACATACTTTAATCTGTACCTAACATTTTCTTGAAGTGTTTCAGTCATTAGTAATGGCTGAAGTACCTTTATTTGCATTCTCCAATCATGCAAGCATTTCTTAAATAGCTCTGCCAACATACCTCAGTCTTGACCAGGAATATATTTGTTTGTCTTCCAATTGTAAACCTTTTAATAGAAGAACTGTCAATTGTTACAAGTCTTTCTGTACTATTTGATAGCAATGTGATGTGACCATGCATTCACCAAAAATTCACTTCATTTGTAATTTAAGGTAGTGATGGCCAAACCTCAAAAGTCCTGGCAATGACCCTAAGTAAGTTTAAACCACTACAGTTTTGAGGTAGTAAGTCATAAACCAGCAGGGGACCTGAGCACTATATAAATGTGAGGGAAGTTAGATACTTGCAGACTTGGCAACACTAACTCAAGAGCACGAAATCTCCTACTCAAATACCAGATGCCAGTGTACTGTTTTGTTGACTCACTTTCATTAATGGCAAGTTTTAGTATGGGTTTTTCCTGACCTTCTGAAGCTGATTGTCTCAGTGGAAAGAGACTAATATTCTGTAGTTTCTAATAGATGCCTTGAGTAGCTCCTTGGATTAAGGACTCTTTACCCAAACCACTTATTTCCATGTGATTCAAACGATTGTTATGAATTACTGCGTTATTATGGTTAGCTTGTATTTCTGTAGCAGACATGTCCCCAACATGACATGGGGATCTTTCAGAGTTGGCATTATAAACAAAACTACATGAAGAAGTGACTCAGACTGGCATCTGGAGTACATGTTTTTAATTCTTCCAACATTATTTAAATTACAAATTTCTGATAATTTTCAAGTAGCTGCTAAGCAATTCTGGAAGCTAATATTTCCTGACTTCTGGGTATTTTGGAGTTTTTCCAACCTCATTTGCTTGGTCTCATATAGAGTCTACATATTAATCTCAAAATGGATACTGATAAAATTGTAGAAAATAAGGTCTGTCAAAAGTATGAGGCTGGTTTCTAAGACAAAAAATGAGCTAGGTAGACTAGCACGCTTCAGTCAGAAACATAAGTCAAAAAAAAGGGAATATCAGAGGAATACCCATAAATTGTAATTAGCAAGAAAAAGATATGTAGGGAATGTCTGATCTACTAAAACCATCTTTTTTATTAGGAATACTTAAGGAACATCAGACCAAACTTGCAAGTGAGAGGGAGGTTCATAACATGTAAAAAGATTGTCCTGCATACAGTGCGTGGTTAAGCTAAGTTACTAGATGCTAAAAATTTACATAAGCTCAAAGGAAGACAGTTAAAATTAATGGAAGATTACTCAGTTAGAATCTTTGGTTCAGGAAATTTCTGAACTACAAATTATTGGGGTTGAAAAAGTGTTACATACTGAGGAAGTATTACTACTATTTTTTTTTTCTTTTTTTTTTTTTTTTTTCTGGTTTTATACCTTTCCTAGATATTTGCTATTGGTTGCACATCCTTTTTGGATGTGTGGATCCTTTCAATCTGACCATTTATAATCAACTATTTCTTATGCAGCTGTTCATCATTAATTCTTAATACATTCATCATATAATACCAGAAAGTATTTTTTAAAAAAACGCTGTCTCATTCCCGTACCTTCTTTCTTCTTTGAGCCAGACTGGAGACTTTAAAAATCAAATGCTGCAGGATGAATCATGTGGGAGGTATGCCTGCACAAGTACTCTTCCCACTGCATCCTTCGTCCTTCCTGCACTATGGAGTCACTGACAATGATCTACTACTGTTGTACTGAAACCATTTTTTTTAGGGCTTAGAATGGCTTACATCGGGTGGGGAAGGAATTGCTGAAAATTCTAAAATCTTCCTGCTTGATGAAACTTTGGAGTCTCCTTATGCAGGTTCAAAGTTTGGGTTTCAGAACGTTTTGTTTTCCAGAATTCAATATCAGCACAGCTCTCACCGAGCACTCTAGCACAAAGAGATCGTCTTTGGCTCTTTAAGCTGCAGGTCTATAGGATGAGGCAGATACTGCCAGGTAATTCTACAGTTTGGGATCTACTTCTAGTAGAAACACATTATAAATGAATCTGATAAGTGGAACCACAATTGTTGCTGTGCCTTTGCAAGCTATGCACGTTATTGAAAAGTATAATTGAAAACAGGAAAAAATAGTACAGACTAGCTTCCTGGTTTTCTTTTCCTTTTAGTTTCTATTCTTTAACTTTATCACTCACAAACTACATCAATCCAGAAAACAACAATTATTTGGTACAGTATACCTTTAGTACACATTAGTTCACAGAGTGGTTGAGGTTGGAAGGGAGCTCTGGAGGTCATCTGGTCCAACCCCCCTGCTCAAGCAGGGCCACCTAGAGACAGTTGCCCAGCACCATGTCTAGATGGATTTTGAATATCTCTAAGGAGGGTGATTCCATGACTTCTCTGGGCAACCTGTCCCAGTGCTCAATCACTCCCACAGTGAAAAGTGTTCCCTGATGTTCAGATGGCACCTCCTGTGCTTCAGTTTGTGACCATGGCCTCTGTTCCTGTTACTAGGCACCACTGAAAAGAGCCTGTCTCTATCCTCTTTGCACCCTCCCTTCAGGTATCCCCACAAGCCTTCTCTTCTCCAGATGTAGAGTCCCAACTCAGCCTTTTCTCACAGGAGAGGTGCTCCAGTCTCTTAATCATCTTAGTGACTCTTTGCTGGACTCTCTCCAGTATGTCCATGTCTCTCTTGTATGGTAGAGCCCAGAACAGGACCCAGCACTCCAGGTGTTGCCTCCCCAATGCTGAATAAAGGGGAAGAATCACCTCCTTCAACCTGCTGACAGTACTTAGCCGAGTGCAGCCCAGCCTACCATTCACTTTCTTTTCTGCAAGGGCCCATGGCTCGCTCATGGTCAACCTGGTGTCCACCAGGACCCAGGTTCTTTTCTGCCAAGCTGCTTTACAGCTGAGTGGTCCCCAGCATGTACCAGTGCATGGGGTTGTTCCTCTCCAGGTGCAGGACTTTGCACTTTTCCTTGTTGAGCTTCATGAGGTTCCTGCCGGCCCTTTCCTCCAGCCTGTTGAGGTCCCTCTGGATGGTAGCATGATTCTCTGGCGTATCAGCCACTCCTTCCAGTTTAGTGGCATCTGCAGACTTGCTGAGGGTAGACTCTGCCCCATCATCCAGGTCCTTAATGAAGATGTTAAACCAGACTGGACCCAGTATTGACCTCATGGGTACACTGGCCTCCAACTAGAGTTTGCAGGGCTGATCTCCATGCTCTGAGCCTGGCCATTGAGTCACTTTCCAGTCCACCTCACTGTCTGATTATTCAGCCCCTACTTCATAGTTAGAGTTAACCATGTGCAAGAAATTTCTGAATGGTGTTTGTTTAGAGACACGGATTTACTAGGATAGCATTAGATGCTGCTTTTTTTTTTTTTTTTTTTGAGCTAACCTGATAAGCATTAGCCAAAGATCTTAATTGTTTCATGTGTTTTCATTCTTGTCATCTGAATTCTGAAATCCAGGGCTGGCTGTACATCCTTGGGAGCACTACAGCTCAGCTGCCTTCCAAAGAGGAGTTGTGCCTGTAAGCGTGTATTGGTGGATATGATCCTGATATGAGTGGGAGAGCCCACTAGATTTTATCAAGTGACAAGATAACACAACAAACCTTTCCTGTGCCTTAGGACACATGCTTTCTTGGTTGGGTTGCAGACAAGGAGAGGCACATATTTTCCCGAATCTGTCTTGGTGTGTAGAAGAGACCATAAGACCAAACTGTGCTCTGGGCTGGAAACACTGGTTGCCAGCACTGCAGCCAGCTAACGAGAGATGCAATTTAGCCCTTGTCATGGGAGTTTTGGGTGGGGTGACTTCAAGAATAGATTCCTATCAGTACTTGGCTGGATGGGCAGAATGAGATGGATAGCAGATTTTAATTTTAAATTTCTGTTCTATGGCATCTGCCCTACCTTATCTTAGGTAAATCCATTCCTGATGATACATATTCTAAAAAGGAACATTTTGTGAAATATGCATATTATGCAAATATGCACAAGCATACTATCAGCATGCTACTGACTGAAAGCTTAGAGAATTAAGCATAGTTGTTGTAATTGCTGTTGAACGATTAAGGTGTCTAGAAAGCCACGGAAAAAGAATGAAATATCATAAAAGGTCCATATTTCCCTTGAAAGACACTTTTAAGAATTGTGTTGGGTTTTTTTTGGTTTTTTTTTTTTTTTTTTTTTTGTGGGTTTGGTTTGGTTTTTTGGGGGTTTTTTTGGGTTTTTTTTTTTTCTTTCTTTCTTCGGTGGGGGGATGCTTACAGAGGAAATCTGCAATTTGCATGAAAAAAAATCACAGGAACTGGTTATCATTCACAAGCATGTAGAGCCAATTTTAAAAAAAAGTATTTTTCTGCACAGGAGACCTAGCAGCAAAAATTAGTTGGGTAGATTCACCTTCGTCTTGATTTTTTTTTTCACAGCTTATAAAAACACTGCAAAAGTGTTATGATTGGCAGTCTCTGCACAAGAGAAGCCAAGGAGTAGATTAACAAGGTAGCTTGTAGGTCAAAAGAAAAGGGTAAATCAGTAGAGTTGGAGTAAGAAACTTACACAGCCTGGATACTCTGTTTAGCTTGGTCAGTGCTGTTATTCTTGTACTTTAATGAACACTAAATTCACTGAGAAAAAGTAGGAAAGAAATAATAGAAGAAGGGCTAGATGGATCCAGGTACTGGAAATGTGATAAAGAGCCTTTCACTTCAACTTTTATTTCACAATAAAGCAGACTCTTTTAAAAAAAGTTAAAGGGATTTTCTGAAATGAATCTAGCCAAGGTCAGAATTTTTTAAAATTCTTAATATCTATTGACTCTTCAGTGATCTCTGAAGAATACAGTCTTGGTCCCATTTTATGATGGGCAGGTGCGAAATCCCCATAGTATTTAACACTTTTAGCAAACTCGGGAAAAAGTGCAGAAAATAAATGTAAACAGATATTGAAATAAATCAGATAACGGTTCTGACTTAGGGTTGAATTTAGACTTTCTTAAGTTCAATGTGCTGTTGTCACTTCATTACTAAAACCATTTAATGCAAAGGTTGATATTTTCCAGTGCATTCCATATGATTTTTCTTAAAAAAATTATTTCTCCATTAACCATATATATGTCCCAGAGAAGTCCAAACAAAATGCACAGTTCAGATTGAAGTCATTTCTTCAGCGCAGATTTATTAAGCAGCAGAAGACAAAATGTTCAAAGTAATTTAAAACAGGAATATTCTGCAGCAGAGAAAGAGAAAGAAATATCATTTCCTTATTCCTGTGTTTCAAAGACATTCTCCTCACTACCTTTCATTATCAGCTATTTACATTCTTTTGTGGTATCTTTAGCTCAAAATACTTACAGACCTATGTTGAGACAGTCCTCACAATACGTGTTGTATTATTTCTGTCTGTTCTTTTTGTGTTAAGTATTCTGGATGGTAAAGACATAAATTAAGACATAATGCTGATTTATTAATGATCTTACTTTCTAAAGAATGTCCGTAAATATTTCAATATATGTCGAGTAACAACATGAATAGATGTTATATGGATTGGTGTGCTAAATTAATAAAATAGAGAATGTTTTTACTGTGTCTGTTTAGTGCAAAAGTTAACACTTCTAATTTTTCTAATATTTCACTATTTTGATGGTGAATGTATTTGAAGTAAAACTACTCCATTTTTAATGTAGTTATTCTGCTTGACTATGCACTGCTTTAAAGTTCAATTTTTTTCATTAAGTCATCTATGTTAGTGAAGTGAATTTTAAGACTTCAAAAAAAGATATGGTCGTAATGCAATGGAAATAAAAGAAAACATGAGCTAAACAAACAACAACAGCAAACCAGCCAACCAACCAAAAACCACCAAAAACACCCAGAATGCCAGTGAGCTGGGAAATAAGTCTGTACAATAACAAAATAAACTGTGAAGGTCTTTTTGATATGTGACAGGTAATACAGCATAGCATTAGCAAAGATAAAAGCAGCTCATCTCCACGTTAATTTCATAATATAAGCAGTTGTATTCAGAAAGTGTTGAAGTCATTTGGATTACACATTTGTTGAGAGAATAGAGTTGAAATACTCATGTGACCTGAGTGATACTTGCATTTCCCTCAGCATTTGCAGTACTACAGTTTATCTTTGCTATCTGTCTTGCAGAATAAATAAATAAGTTTTGAATACTTACTTAAGTGCATGGAAATTTAGAAGGTCAGATACAGAACACTTTAGTCTGATCATGGTTTCTTTATGTTCATGTGGGCATAATTCTTTAAAGAATTTATTGTAATTAAAAGTAATAAAAAATAATCGTAATAGGAAATGATCTGTGAAAAAGATGACATAATGAACAATGACAGGATTTTGTAAAACAGCTGAACAGAAGGTACTATCAGAACTTCAGCGAACATATAGAGGTATGAGTTAGCCAAATTCCCTTAAAAGATCAGCTACCTTTTAACATCATTCAAATAATTAGGTCAGCGATGAACTTTTATTTTCCCTGTTTAGAACTCACGGGAGTGGGTATACAAATTTCCCTTGTTGAGTTTATTCCTTCAGAGTGGCAGATGACACTTACATGTTACAATGAGAAAGCTCAGACTCATGGTCATTGGGAAGGAAGTCCTGGTTCCTGGCCCAGTAAACAGGTAAGTGCTGTCCGCACTGGCCACAGCCCATGGATGACAGCCCAGTTTGCCACCTTCCTAGTTTACATGGTGGAGCATTCTGAACATTAACTTACTGCCACAGTTCCCCAGGTACCATGCGCATCCCTTACCTGTATGCCCAAAGCACTTAGTATTTCTTTACTAATAATTATGTTTACTTCTATCAGCAAGCAGTAACTAGTGTGCTCATTTGTCCACTGAAATCCAGCTATGTTTTCATGATGGATTTTGAATTTTATACTATTTTTTTCCAAAAGATTATAGTCTGTTTCTATTTTTAGTATGGAAAGGGTACAGTAGTTATGACTGAACCAAAAAGAGGAAATAAAGTTACTATTGGCCTAAGAAGTTCTTAGAGCTTGTTTTAGTTCTTAGGAATTATGTCATCCTCTATAAATACTATGAATAAAACCTAAATGGTATTAGATACTGTCAGTATGAAAGATTTAAGTCATCTTGATGGTGCTTTTCTTCTGACTGGTTATACACTGAAAAGCTTACAGCTTATTTATTTCTGTGCCCTCTTTTAAATGTATGAAGCTTATTGTTAGATGTGGACTTAAACTCTGGAGGTTAATTTAGCGTAATTTAAATACCAGAATCTCATAAGCCATTATGGTCCTTTGGATTTAGCTGTAATTTTTCACTTCATAGTGATATAGCTACATTCTGGTTGCCTTCACTGATCTAAACAAAGATGATAACACTGATGTGGTAACTTTTTGCATAGTTTTTGTGGTATAGACAGGACTACTATAGGATGGAACTGTTACTGAAAAAATACATTTCACATGACTTTCTTGGCTAGAAAGTGACAGTATCATTTGAGTTTCTGAGAATTTTGTCTCCTGCATTATGCATCTATATCTCAATTTTGTACGTGTACTAAACTGCAAGTTCATTTTTTTCTATCAAATGCTGAAGCAATTTCTTTAACAAGCTTGGTACAAATCTGGATGAGTGAGAACAGAGGTGAGAGCAGGATTGGGCCTAGTCATTTCAAATAAAGCGTACTTATGTAGTGGTAACATAATCAGTTAAGATGTTTATTTTCTGTTCTAAAAATACCAAATACTGTAGAGACATCACTATAAATGCAACATTCTCTCTGCAAAGGATATGGGTAACTCTTCAAAAAAAGTAATATAATTACAGCTTCCAAAAAGATTTCAAGAAATCTTCATAGTAGGAAAAGCAATGATTATTCAGTCAGTGTAAACTATTAAGACATGCCAGGGAAGGGACAGCAGTAAGATGTTTGTTGCAACAGTCAGCCCCACCAGCCTTCGCCTTGTGACTCCTCTTGCTCATTCTTGTTTGAACCTTTTCATCTGCAGCCCAGGCTGTGGTCTAGAGAGAAGGCATTGCTCGCTCACAAAGGCCATAGATCTCTTATGTCCTTGGTGTACACAATAGCTGTATAATATTGTGAGAAGAGCTTTTTCCCAAGGAGTTACATTGAGATAAAGAATGAGTATGTCCAACTCATCCAGACACAAAAATCTGATCTTGCAGATGTCTCCTGAAGTCAGATCTGGATGACTCTGGAATGTATTGTGCATCCCTAGGTTCCAGCAAGAGTGTACATGTTTGCTGTCTTCACTTCCATAGGTGCCTCTCTGATTAGCAGAGCTCTGACAAAACTTGGAGAACTGTGCTAGCAAGGGCCGGGCCAGATTTCAAGAAACAGCACTGCTGGGGACATGATTTGGGATCTATGGAGGATTATCATAGAATCATAGAATAGTTTGGGTAGGAAGGGACCTTTAACGGTCATTTAGTCCAAATCTCCTGCAGTGAGCAGGGACATCTTCAACTAGATCAGGTTTCTCAGAGCCCCGTCCAGCCTGACCTTGAATATTTCCAGGGATGGGGCATCTACCACCTCTCTGGGCAACCCATTCCAGTGCTTCACTACCCTTATTGTAATCTACCCTCTCTTAGTTTAAAACCATTATCTCTTGTCCTATCGTGACAGGACCTGTTAAAAAGTTTGTCTCCATCTTTCTCATAGGCCCCCTTTAAGTACTGAAAAGCCACAGTAAGATCTCCCCAGAGCCTTCTCTTCTCCAGGCTGAACAAGCCCAACTCTCTCAGCTGGTCTTCATAGCAGAGGTGCTCCAGCCCCCTGATCATCTTTGTGTCCCTCCTCTGGACCCGCTCCAACAGCTCCATGTCTCCCCTGTGCTGAGGCCCCAGAGCAGGAGGCAGCACTGCAGGTGGGGTCTCACCAGAGCAGAGTAGAGGGGCAGAGTCCCCTCCCTCGACCTGCTGGCCGTGCTGCTTTTGATGCAGCCCAGGATACAGTTGGCTTTCTGGGCTGCAGACACATATTGCTGGCTCATGTCCAGTTTTTCATTCACCAGTACCCCCAAGCCCTTGTCAGGGCTGCTCTCAATCCCTTCATCCCCCAGCCTGTATTGATAGTGCAGTTGCTCTGGCCCATGTGCAGGACCTTGCATTTGGGATTCAAGGGACTCATGAGATTCACACAGACCCACTTCTCAAGCTTGTCCAGGTTACAGAGGAGTTTCTGGTTTATCCTGCCAGGTGGGCCACCTTGAGAGACAGAAAGGGTTTTCTAGTCCTTTTTATTAAAGAAATCTAGGGACAGAAGTCCATGGAAAGAAAGCAAGACTGCTTACTTGCCCATATGACACTGGAGTGTGGTGTGCAGACAAGCTAAAGGATGATTTTATAGGGGCTTGTGTTTGTGGGATGTTAAGCTGTATGGGACAGCTGTTATGCTATGGAACTCGCAGGCTGAAGTCCCACAGGCCTCATGACCTGTCTGCTCCCAAAAAGCCTAAAGGTTTCAACAATAAGTCTGTGATCCAGGACATAATATTTGGCAGAGGGAACTGGGGTAGTCCAAGTTGTTGGGCGACTCTCTAGTAAGCCTACATGAGACAGTGTGGAAAGATGTAGTTGTTTTGCTTTCAAGCAGCCAAATTTAAGACTTTGTCTGCTCTTTCATTGAAAGAGAATTAATTTCTGTGAGAGAATCAGTACATGGTCTGTATACCATATGGGTCATACTTCGCATCTCTGTGCCCAAGCAGTTCACTGTGCCACAGTGCAAATCACTTGATTTAATCAGTATGACATCTCATCCCCAAACACTTCCTAGTGTAGGAAAATCACTGCATGAAACTTTAATGGACATATTTTGCCCTTTTAACTTTTAGTTTTAAATACAAAATTATAATGTGTCTCTTCAAAGGTGAACAACAAGGAACATCAGTCTTTTTTGTTCTTAATGAGAATTTTAATTCTTCTTCTAATTAAATAATTCTGTTTCTACCCAGCCATATAAAGGGCAGGTGTATGAAAAAAATGGTATCATATGGATTAAGAACAGACAATGTTCTACTCATGAATTTATCATTCTTCTTTTTCTTTCCCACAGAAAGTGAAAACGTGCAGATTCTTCTAAAACAGTATGATGAGTTAGAATATTTGTAACTGGTTGTATGCTTCCATTATTTGAATTTAAAAGATCTGATATACGTAAATAAAGAATTTAAGTAAGTGGATGACATTTGGATATTCTCCCCATAACTGAAGGATCTAAAACATACTTGTAAGGATGCTTATATACTTTGAAAAGTATTACAGACTTATTAAATTACTTCCATGATAGGTCTAATTGCAGTTGATCACAAGGCACATAATTTCAAGAGGACTTGTGAATAGTTGTGTAGAATGCAAACAGTAGAAAGACCTCTGTTAACCTCTGTTAAATAATCTGTAAAGGTAAAGCATATAAATCTGAAATCTATTGAAAATTCCATACTTTTCAGTGAGGTACAGTAACCATTTTTGTTGGGCTTGAGAGGACCATGGTAGAAAAAGAAATCGGATATTTTAAAAATACATTAGTTCAGCTACTTTTTATCTTCTATGCTGTATTAAGATTAAATACCACTTTGTTTTGAGAAAGGTATTTAATTTGTATGTGAACATTTTAGATTGGATCAGAAGTGTGCTTCTGAGGTGACTCAATCTAATTGCTGTGAAGTCACAGTCTTTGACCTATAATCAGAATTAGTGCTTTAGTTACAAAACTATCATCACCAGATCTTCTAAAAAATTATGGTCTTAAATTAGTTTTGTCAAAGTTATTATTATTATTTCTTCGTAAACTCTTTACTATATACTGTATCTTTCTTCTGGTTCTGATGACACTGATGCAGTGATTACATTCTCCTTGTAATCACAGAATGAAATTTAACCTCTAAGTAAAGGCTAAACAGATCTGGCTGAATGTCATATTTGGAATCAGATATCTTTCTATTTGCTATTAACTGTAAGTATGCATGCCATAGACATTTATGCATTTGTATGAACACATATGCATTTATAAGTTTACAGGCACTCAAGATGCAATGAACAATCAGTACAAGAATCTTAGGATCATGGAATAGTTTAGGTAGGAAGGGAACTTTAAAGGTCATTTAGTCCAATGCCCCTGCAATGAGCAGGGACATCTTCAACTAGATCAGGTTCCTCAGAGCCTCATCTAGCCTGGCCTTGAATGTTTCCAGGGATGGGGCTTCTACTACCTCTCTGGGCAACCTGTGCCAGTGCCTCACCACCCTCATTGTGAACTTAGTTGTATAAAAGGAACAGGTTATCATCTTACCTACTCAAGGATTATGCTTCAAATGATGGTGCCTTTAGAATGAACTTGAGAAGTGTCATGCTTTTTTGTCTTCAGAAACACAGGGAGAAATAAGAAAACAAAAAACAGTGATGAAGCTTTAAGAGGCATGTGATATGGTTCACGGCTAGAATCATAAACTTTATTTCTTTGAAAGACCGGTGAAGTGGATCCAGTTCCAAGTGTACTGCAGAGTGACCTGTTCTGCACAGAGACTTGTTAACTGTTGGAAGTTGTGCATGCTAGATTGAAGAAACCTAAGAAAAGTGAACAGAATGTTCAGGCTTCTTATTAGTTTAGTTTGTAGCTATATCTGCCAAACACCACCCAACTTTTATTTTGGTAAAACTATTTAATTCAACAGGCATCTTCTTCTTTTTGACTGTTAGAGGGAAATACGTGTGAACCTTTCAGAGTTTTTTCCCCAAACATTTCAAACTCTTTTTGATGTTTTTAAAAGATATTAATCATACTGCCTAATAAATATGAGCTGTAATACAAGTGAGTGAACATTCAGTGTGTGATGTAAGTCAAGCTAGAAAGGAAAATGAGATACTGAAAAAGAATCCATTTATTCAGTCTCTCAGAGATTCAGATTTGTAACACATAAGACAGATGAATGTTCATATATATGCATATGTTTTGTACTGCATAGTTCAATTCTGGATCCTGTTGTGATATCTAAGACAAGGAAAAATGAAATGCATATTTCAGTGATACCCTTAAAATTCCTTTTCTGCCTAAAAAAGGAGAGTATCACTTATGACTTGATTGACTGTTCAGGGCATGAATTTTAAATAGGTTTTATCTTTTCCTAGTCATCAATTTAGCGAACAGCATAGGACATCTTTCCTTTTGGAAATCAAGTTCAGAGAGATTCTCCTGGTTTGCATCAGTGACAATATATTTTTCATGACCTTTCATGTTTCATATTGAGATAAAAGTATTACTGACTTCTCTTTCTTACTTCTATGGTCATTTGCTATAAGCCAGTGCCTTGAGCAGATCAAAAGGCCTAGGTGATGCTTGACGATCTGTGGCACATACCATGAAGAAGTATAAAATGACTGCATAAATCAAGATACTGCAACTAGTGCTTATTTTAATGTGAAAATCTATATGAAACTGAGCCAAGTATGCTGTATGATATAATTGGCTCAGTACAACCTATTCTTGTAAAAACATTCTTTCTGATGGTAAGAGCTGAATCCCAGTGGGTGATTATTTCCTCTGTGAGAGAATATATTTTGAATCCTATTATAGATATACTGCTCCAGATCTTATGGCTGGATTGTGAGTTGAATGATATCTAGTATTTTTCTTAAAGCTTTCACTCTATGAATCAATTAGATATATTGGAATATTGCGAGTTCTTATTTTTTAAAACAGAAAAATGTCATTCCTCATATATGCGGGGAAAAAAATGCTTAATTGCTTAAAAATAAGGTAACAAAACCCACATTGAGTGAAATAAATAACAATTCTTAATTCATTATCTCATTTCAGAGATTTATTTTTTGACAGTTTGGAGCTTGAATATTAAAAAAGCTTTGTGATATTTGGCCCCCTATTTGAATATTATGCCTTAAATCTCCAGCAAGTTTGAAGTAGAAATAGCAGATGGAATCTCAGCTACATTCAGGAAAAAAAAAAAAAAATAATTGAAGAATCTTTTGATGTTCAGCTAACTCAGTAATCTGTTAATCTGTTTTATTTTCATTTTCAAACAAACAGAACATACAATAAAATTAATTTCTAAAACATATCTTTACTTTTTCTGCTACTGTAAACTTAATGGATTGTAATCTAGATTTGAATTTTACTTAAGGGCAGCACTCATCCTCCTTGAATGACATCAAAGGAGGTCATTAAGTGAAATGGTAAACAGTTGAAAATGTAAATCTACAGTATTTCTCAATGCTACTCTTGACTATACAAAGTATTTAATAAAATTATGTCAAACATAGCACTAGACAGCTCTTACGTTAGAAATATGACAAGTATCTTCAATCACATTTGATAGTCAATCGGTTCTGCTTTTAAGAAAACTATAAACTACACGAAAGTTATCTTCATGAAAAAGCCCTTGCATCTATCCGTTCATATTAATATGACAGCTTATATATGAGTTTACTGAGCCACAGATTTTAAATGTAATTTCTGTCTCTGAAATATTTCATCAGAATATTTGTGGTCACCTAAAATTCCACCCAGCCATTGTTACAGACCTCCATGAATAAAATATATTTCTATAGCCCAGAAAAGCTCATCTGGTTTTGCTTTTTAGTAACTACAGTTATGCAGTATCCGCAACAGGTGCTTTCCTGAAACACCTATTATAGAATTATAGAATGCCTTGGTTGGAAAGGATCTTTAAGATCATAGAGTCTAACCGTGCCTTACCACTACTAAACCATGTCCCTAAGCCCCTCATCTAAATGTCTTTTAAATACCTCCAGGGATGGTGACTCAACCACCTCCCTGGGCAGCCTGTTCCAGTGCCTGACAACCCTTTCAGAAAAGAAATGTTTCCTAATATCCAATCTAAACCTCCCCTGGCATAACTTGAGGCCATTTCCTCTTGTCCTCTCGCCTGTTACTTGGGAGAAGAGACCCACACCCACCTCACTACAACCTCTTTTCAGGTAGTTGTAGATAAGGTCTTCTC
>KL269516.1:0-24077 GCA_000699545.1 Podiceps cristatus | reverse complement strand
TTCCCTCTACCCTGTTTTATTCTGTAGCCTCAATTTCAGGGATTAGGATCTAGCAGAAGCATCACCTATTTGTGGAGCTGTCCCAGGAATCTAATCTTAACAGGGAGGCTCTAAAGCCCAGTTCCTTTGCCTTTTTTGGGCACAACTGCGGAAAGCTACCAGCTCTTGCAGTCAATTGTGGGTATAATCAAGTTCATCTACCTACTGCCTAGAATTGCCTTTTCTCTTCACACTCTTCCCCTCTAGAAGATTTATCTACCCTTTACAGTACGGTGCCATGCACAGGCACCCAAGGTATCTATCTGAATAAGCCAGTTTGGCCTAGAGAGGGTGTCTAACGGTGTGTTGTTTCCCTCCTTTCCTTTCAGAGCATATGGCCCAGACGCAGTATGACAGCTGGCCTCATTCTTACGTCTCGCAGGGCATGTATTGCTTGGGCTCATCCGATGCCTGGGAGACCAGTGATCAGTCCCTCATAGCTTCCCCAGCAACTGGCTCCTACTTAGGTCAGAATTTTGATGAGTCCCAGACAAACCTTCAGGAAAGCATTTTGATTCAGAGCAACCTTCTCCAGCAGCAACAGCTGCAGCAACAGCGGCAGGAGCAGAACTTCATCCAGAGCACGGGGCTGGTCCACGTGTGGCCCCTGCAGACTGCTCAGGGTGAGGGTGGGGCTGAGTCCAGCACATACATGGAGGACCACATTGAGGATGAAGGGAACCCACGGCTGGAGAAGGCTCCTCTCCTAAACAAGAAGCCCTCTCCAGAGGAGGATGATGCAGTGTGCCGGGACCTGGAATCACTGTCTCCTCGAGAGGAGATGGAACATGCTGCACTGAGCCGCAAAGTCTCAGATGTCACCTCCTCTGGGGTGCAGTCCTTTGATGAGGAAGAGGGAGAAACAAACAACTGATGCTTTCTGTGAAGTTCTCATCACTGCTGAACAAAGAGAGGGGTGGCAAAAAATGAAATGACAGGGATTCTTCTCTCCAGCTCCCCATATTTCCAAGCAGACACACCTTCCATTCCTGACAATTATTTTTTTAAACAAGAGGAAAATCTCAAACTGATTGACACATGAACACCTCTTCCCATCCACCACAAACACGTATTTTTGATTTTTATTGCTCTGGGCAACACATGTGAGGTGCTTGGAGAGATCTGGATTGGTAAATCATTTCTAAATCTTTTTAATAGAAAGTTTTGGCGATGAATACAAACTCTTCTGGTACTGGGGATGTGGCTGATGAGACAGGTTTGGTATAGGGAGCGACTATTGGGCTAGAATCCATCTTGGCAGAATGGATGTTGCTCTCTGGACATGGTCCCCTTTGATAGAATATATGAATATAAACTGGTTTAAAATGAAGATACGGCTTTACAAATATAGATTGCACTAGTATTGTGATTGTGGCTGATATAGAGGATAAGGCTGTATTTGATACAGGCTGTACTGAGATGAAAGATTTGCTGTGTAACCAGATTCTCAGTAGCACATGATATGAAATTGTAGTCTCAATGGATACGAACTGCACTCCGTGGGCATGGGCTGTCCTGCAGCACGGATGATGTGGCTTAATGGGCATGGCTCTACTGTGGCATGGAAGAATGGGTGCAGATACGAATCTAACCCTGCTCTCAGATATTCATGCTTTGGTCTCTCTAATCTTTCATTTATTTGTTTCTCTTTTTGACATTTCTGCCTTCCCAGGAGCTGGCAAGTGTGATGTGTCCTTTTGGCATTGGGCACTGGATGCCAGTGGAAAGGACATTTGCAGCTATGGAGACAGTCATAAAAAGCTGACTTGCAGGGGGATTGAGAACATGTCTGTCTTGATGCTGCTGCTGTATCCTTCTATCTCTTCCCATGCCAGCAGTATGGGGAGACCTGGAGAATAGGCAGCAGATCCAGGAACAGTGTGTACAGCTATGAGATCACAGATATCCAGTTTACATTGGAGTTTTCAGTTTTTGCTTTTTTTAACCTTTTTATATTGATGGGTAAGTGTTCCTAACAAAGCAGTTAATAGCGGGAAAGGCCTGTATTTCAGTCATCACTTAACAGAAATACTGCACCTTTCCCATTTCTGACATTCCTTCTGCAGTGCCAAATGTAGCTGGAGGAAAAGGGGTGAGAGGAAGTTTTCTCCTCCTATTGCTTGCTTCTTCCTGCCTATATTTTCTTCTTTTGTAAATAATGCTTAGTACTTGGTCTGTTTGGTTTTCCCTCCCATCCCTTTTTTAGGAGTGGAGAAAGCTGATTTCAGGAGTTTTCCCAATTTGTATGGGTTCTAATTTTTTTATTATTATTTTTTTTTAAAATGGTTCTTTGGCTAGGGGGAATTGATTCTCTTGCAATTCCTTGCCATGTTTCTACAGACCTCCTTTGCAGGGAGGAGGGGGGAGGGTGATAAAGGGGGAGGGAGCGGGGTTGAAAGGAAATTGAACAAACCATCTTCTGTCAAGCTCTCACTAGAAAACAAATGGGAGCAAAAGAAAAAAAACAGAAAAACAAAAAAACAACAAACCTACAAGGCTATTGGTTTTGCTGGAGGACTGAACAGAACCAGCAGAGATTACCCAAGTGCTGAGTTGTAATTGCAATACCTCTTGCAAAGAAGCATCAGCAAAGCATGGCTTTTGATCAGATGCTAGATCTGATAAGCTAGAGAAAGGAATTTGCCTGGACACTGCCATACTGTCCCAGGGGCAACTCTTTCTCGCTTACTCTGACTCATATCTACTCTGTTTAATTCATGATAGATTTGTCTCCTGTTTGCCTCCTCTTCAGGCTTGGTGTATTTTTTGGATGACAGGAGAGTGATACATGCTTCTTTCCTGATTCAGGTTTAGTCACAGCATATTTGCAGGGAAGAATGTCTGAGGCGAATAAAATGTGACTGAAGTTGTATCATCAAGTGTCAAGAGTTCAGACAGCTCCTGCCAAGTAAAGCAGATTATGTCCAGGGTTTATGAAGAATATGAATGGGACTCTCAGGTAGAACTTTATCCCACTCAGCTTTCTCCCACTTACACAGGCAGCTGCATGAAGAGGGTATCCTCTATGAATGCCCAAGTCTTTCTAGCCAAGTCCACTTCAAACCAATCTGTCTTCCCTCTCCATTGCACCTCTAAAGGAAAGACCTTTGGGATATTTAAGTAACACTGGTAATTTGGTGTATGTAAGAGAGAAAAGTTTTTGTGACCACCTTTTTTTACCCATTTGCTTGGGCTTGCTTACATCTCTCTAAGGAGGTAGCTCTTCTCCTGAATGATGACCTTTTGATATCTCTTTAAAGATGTTTACACATTCAAGTGCTAACCTCCCCTGGGCAGGAGGGCTTGATAAAGACGATCTCCTACAGTTCTTGCAGGGCCAGTGCTAGCTCATTGTCCTGAACTAGTTTGGGTCTCGCCATGGAGCAGGGCCTAGCAAATCACACCAGCCAGAACAGGGAGGCAGGGCAACCGCCAAGAGCACCTCAGCAGATGACAAATGAGTAAGTGTTAACCTTTTCTTATTTCTTTTTTAAAAAGCTGTCAGGGAAACAAAAATGGTCAGGTATGTTCCTTTGTGTGAGAAGATTTGGGTGGCTTGTTGCTTTTTTCTCCAAAACATTTTGGTCCCATGTGCCTCTCCAGGTCCAATCTGGATGTTTACGGTAACTTTCAGAGTAGTTTCTAATAATTCCTCTGTTTATAGGATTGGGACAAGTGGGTTAACTTGTCCAGTGCTTCTTTTTCTTTTAATGTGGACATGTAGTACATTTACTAAGATGTCTGACTGGTGTCTAAAAGATGTAACATTATCTCCATGAAAGGTAGTGACACAAGGAATTATGTAAGTGGGAAAAGGTGTGAAAAAAATGACATTATAGAAAATTCTGTGGAGTTCAACAGGAAGAGAAAACCTATCTGTAGAGTTTTTCAGCCTCTATGGAATGGGATAGAGAATTATACCCTGCTGTAAAATTCCATAATCTGATCTCTAGAAACTTGTAGATAGACTATTATTCTTTGTGAATTCAGACTGGTTTGAACACTACTCTCTATAAAAACTTTCAAGCTTACTGAATTCTAGACAACTTTTTCATAAAGGTCTTGACTTTCTGTGAATAATAAAATTTCAGCCTTTTTTTGAGAAAAAAAAAATAAATAAAAAGGCTATTTTCCATGACCTCTCCACAATTCAAAAGAGAAATGAATCTACATTTGCCAGGAGCTTGACTGGAGAGAGCAGGTCTGCCCATTCACACTTGCTACCTGAGTGAGCATCCTGAGCTGAACTGGAAAGGCAGTCTGATCTCTTTGAAAATGGAAAACTGTTTGCATAACCTGGCCTTTTTCTTATGTAACAGGCCTGCTGCTTGTGTGTATGCAGTATCAGAGAGGGACTTGGAATGTCCTGTACATTTCCCAGAAAAGCTGTTATTGTATAGCTACACCTATTCAAGCATATGGAAAGCACAGGTGCTCTGTGAGCAAAATTTGGCCTGCAGTTCCTTTATCCTGGTGAGGAGGGTTGGATTGAAGAGAGCCCAGCCAAATACTCAGAGCCCAAACTGAATTTGTGATGCTGAAAATAAGAAGGAAAGGTAAGCTCAGTATCCTTCATCTGCAGTTACTAAGGAACTGAGCTCTGCTCTTCATTTAGGCAAACCCTTTGTACAGTGGTGCACTACATAAAAATTTTAGATTTTCTTAAAGCAGCAGAGGTAGAAGATTCCCATCTTTCCCCCCAAGCCCTTGTCTTCAACAGGAACTTGTTGAAATTATTGTACTGAACATTAACAAAGGCTTAAATGCAAGTGTCCATAATTGAAAAAGATCTCAGATTCCACTACAAGAAAATTCTCCTGTTCCTGTTCCTATGATTGCTTATATCTTATCGGTTACACTATTTCATAAGTTTTTCTTTTGTATAAATCCTAAGCTTTCTTTACAAGCCTTGTGAGTTCTCTTCAACTCCCATTACCTCAGGCTCTAGGATGGAGAAGCCGATCTGCTTCTTTCAGTTTCTGTGCCTCTAAATCATCTTCTGAGAAGCAGCTGCCAAGTCACACACTTGCTTTTCCCCCTTAAAAACTTTAACATCACCTTTCATGATAGGCTTGCAGCAGTTTAACTGTACCTCTAAGCTGATCAAATGGTGAGCTGCTGTGAAGGAGGCAGCCCTCTGCCCTGACTGTTCTCACGCCCCACAGTCCTCCTGCAGATGCTGATGGACAGCTGACCCCACAGCAAGCCAGTGCACTTTTACCCTACTATAAAAGTGAAGAGGGAACAGCTGTGAGCAGGGAGAGAGCGAGCACTATTCTCAGTAGCTGGCCTTTATATCAGGTTAAGAAACTGGGAAAGTGTATTTTGAAATGGCATCTTCATAATGAGTCTAAGTTGCTTAAAAGGAGCTGTCGTGCCTTCTCCCTTCTGTCACCACCAGCTGTATATTTCTGTTGCCTAAGAAGCACCAGTGCTGACACTTATTTGACTGCTCGGGAACTGGTTCCATTGAAGACTAACACAGTCCCCTATCAAAATAGGGTTTCAGCGGGATCAGCTCCTTGTATTGTTTCACTTGGTGAGGCAAGTGTCATTCAGGGCTGGTGAAACATGAGATGGTCATGTTGAAGAATATTTCTTTGGTTGCAGATGCAACTTAAAATGGCTTAAGCTGACTGTGAAGTATCTGTTTGAGAAGAATAAACCCAACTGGGGTATCAGTGAGGACATATTCCCCCCTTTCTTCCCTAGTGTTTTCCTTAGAATTTCTAGTATGCTCTTATCTAATTTGGTTTTTGTTGTTATTTAATGTCCTGTTATTTCCCTCACCATTCCCTCCCGTTCCACAGGTTCCTTTGAGATAAACCCTTGCAGTCAGTCAGGGGGAGATAAATAATTTGATATACGCATGGAATGAATAAAAATAACATGCACAGATCTCATATGCACTCATTGATTACACTCCATGGCAGCTAAAGATACTGGTCAGTCTTCTGTAATTGCAAGAGGCAGAGCCCTGTGCAGGAGTGAAGCAGAGCTATTGGGAGGTGAGGCTTATCCCTGTCTTTAAGCCAGTTCCAATGTAGTGTGAGATCCAGAATGGCACTTCGCACCTAGGCAGAGTCTGTGCATGATGTACTGTGTACAACAACTAAAAGATATTAGTTGTAGGCCCAGAGAAGAGAACTGGAGAGAAGGAAACTGTTCTCTTCATTTAACAGAGGTATGAGGTGTGGTAGTGAGGCAGGGTAATGTGGAACAGTACAGGCTTGTGGACAACTATGTGTGCTTGGTGCAACAGCAAGAAGTCTAGCCAGAGGGGGAAAGATATACAGATAAAGGCTTGGGAAAAAAAGATCAAGAAAAGCTTGAAGTCTTATGGTTACACAACACAGGTAGGAAGCTTTATGGCAGACTCCAGGCAGAGTGGACTCAGGTAGAGAATTGCTACACAAGCTGTAGCTCCAGGACTAGTGCAGCTTATGGTACTCCTTAGTCCAAACCACACTTCTTTCTGTTAGACAGTGATAGGAAAGAGATAACCCTGAATTTAGACACCTACTGGCTTCTTTTTCATGGGTTTTGAAAAACAGTTCACAAAATGCTTAATTCTTCAGGGGAATCATATAAGAAATACACCAAATAAGAACGTAGTCATTGTCCAAATTATGTTAGTGTGACTTCTGTTCTCATTGGAAACCTAAAATATCTAAATTTAGCTCAGTTTGCTTTAACTGTTGTATTGGTAATTGCCTAAAAAGAGAAACAAACTAAAATAAATACACTTATAAATGTTGCAGAGAGCAGAGCAACATTGACATAGTCCAAGTTCTTTCTTCTAATTTCTCCCAGATGGAATTTCCCATGTTCCTTGTTAGACAACTGTAAACAATCTGGCATCTCTCTTAAACTAACAGGTTGACTTTTTCCAAAAGAAAAAGGAAAAGAAAGGAAATTTAAAAAAAAAAAATAAATCCATTTTAATAAGAGATTATCAGCCCTTACATCTAGGAAAATATAAGTAAGTAACAGTTTCATCTTTGATTCCCCTCCCCCGTAGCAATCTGACAGGGAAAGATTTCTATGCCATGGCTCAGGAAAAGGAAAAATAAACAGGGAAAATGTGAGTAAAGTAGTGCCTATTAGAACTAAATATATGTGTAGCACAGCCTACAGTCATTAAAGCACAGTCTTAAATATGAATGCAAGCTGTAAAGTCAATGTCAGGTGCCTCTTTTGTATCATAGGCTTTCCCTAGGCTAAATAGTAGTGAACCTGCACAGGAGCAGAAGAGATCAGCTGGACATCTGTGCCAGAGCAATGTTTCTCTTGGTCTCAGAACGCCTCTTGGAGCCTGGGCAGGACTTGGGGACACTATGTTCTCTCAGCACCACGGCCAACTTCATGAATTGACTGGGGTAGGGATGAAGACATATGTTTATTATGTTAACAGACGTAGAAGACCTGCACTTAGAGCATTAGAGTATATTTATATCCTTCCACTGAGGTTTTTCCCCGGTATAGAAAGAACAAAGTGTTACCTTTTCCTTGGACATCAAGAGCAGCTCTATGATTGTCAGTGTTGGTCTGTGCAAAAGAAAATATGTGGTTTATTTTTCCAGTGCAGATAGACATCATTGGAAGAGGAAAAATTTAGTCAGGCCAGGACTCTCTGAGAAAGACATTTACTGTAACTGTAGAGACTTGCTGAAGAATGTTCTCAGTGATGGTATCAGAATTATAGAATGGTTTGGATTGGAAGGGACCTTAAAGACCATCTAGTTCTAACAGTCCTGCCATGGGCAGAACTTACCTGCTGATGAGTAGTAGCTGCTGCCTTCTCGGAAGAGAGAGGTTGCAGTGTTCTGTGGAAAGAATGCTACTGAGGATCTTCTTCATTTCCTTTGACTGGGGACATTTTAAATGCCCTCTGAAACCTAGGGATCAGATGTCCATGCTAGCAAGACAAAAACATCTTAAAAGGCTTTTCTCCATTATGGAGACAAGATTTTGCACTAGGATTTACTTCTAATAAGATAAAAGCATGTAGTCCAAATTCATTGGCCTTCTGGATTAATTTTCATTGGGCATGGAAATCCAGTCAAGAGTTGGAGGTCAGAAGGTTAAGAACCCTCTTCCAGAGCTCTACCAGGCTCCCATGAGGCAAGTACAGGTGGACTTCCCTTCATTTCAGATACTGCATGTTTTGAGCAATGTAGCAAGCCAAAAGCTCTTTTGCAGGTATATATTCTTATTTGGCTTCATTTTTTTTCTCTGATTTGTGGATGTTGTGCATGATTGGAAGTCTCTGGGAATCCCCACCCTATAAAATTGTGACTCAAAAGTAATTTTAAAGGGAACAGGAGTTCTCTTGTTTCAGCTCTTTTCAGATATGGGAGGGTACAGACTGAGGATTTGGGAGGTACAAGGGTGGTGGATGGGAGTCTCAGGGGTGGCATGCAGAATGGATTCCTGAAGCATGTTTAAAAGTAACTAAAGGCTTGGGTTTTCAAATGTTGTATTCTCAGTATCTGAAACTGCTTTAGCATAAGCGTATGGAACAACAGAGGTTGCCGTAAAGCAATTTTAAAGGGCTTCACCCAAGCCTGTACACATTTTCTGTAGGGGGAGACTGCATGGTAATTATATGTATTCTTTGAAGCTAGTGTTTACAGAGGTGCATTGATGTTTGTGGGGAAAGCACTGAATGGAAGTAAAACAAAACGGGAAAGGGACCCACTATTGGAAGTTTTCATCCTTACCTTGTCCCACACTAGCCCTTAATAATTAAAATGACTCTGACTTGCCTTTGGTCTTCCAGCTCCAAAACATGTTTGCCTGAAAATTTTTGTTGGATATACTTCGCATGTTTTGATAATGTGACTTATGAGATAACACTTCTACAAAGATGTATATAAATACATACATGTACAACCACATACATACATGTACACACACTACATATAGCCTTAGGAAACTATATGGCAGTATACACCTCCATGCCTGTATGTGGCAGCAACCACAGTAAAGGAGGGGAGGTAGCTCAAAATAGCATGTACAGTCCTTTATGGAGTTGTTATTAAACAGAATGTGGTCTTGCCATCCTGGCTGGTGGAAGTGTTTTATTTCTGTGGGACTGGTTCCAGGGGAGTTGCGTCTGAGGAAGGAGGATCCTAGCAAGAGGGGGTGGGTCTCAAGGAGATAGTCTAATGGAGGATATTGAAAAGGATCCGTGGTAGCAAGACTCTGATTTTGCACTTCAGTTTTACATCCGTGCTTCTCAGCCTACTGTCCTCATAGCAGGTGACCAAGAGGGAAAGGAGCATTCTCTGCACTTCCAACATTGTTCTATCATCTGTTTCTGATTTAGGACGTTAGGCCAGATCCAGTAGCGCTTTGTTTACCATGTGAGAATTTTAAGTTCTAGCCATAAAAGATACCTATTTCCTTGTGAAGATACTTGCACTTTTCCACTGGTTCTTAGAGGGACTAAGCAGTATCACTTGCCCTGCTTAAGGCATAATATATTTCTCAATCAGGGCAATTTAGCTGGTCTTTGCTTTCTCTGTTTTATGTAAAGTTAATTTGCTTCCTTCCAGTTGGCATGCCTTTGCTTCTGAATAGATTCCCCCCGCCCCTGCCTTGTTATATATGCCTGCATAATTAGTTTCATAAAATTAATTGTGACTTACATAAGACACACATATTTAACTCCCTTAGGTTTTTAGGGTTTTTTGTCAGTCCTGCAAGACCCCTAGTATTTGCTCCTGTTTTGGGTTTTTGTTTTCCAAATGGCCTCTGAATTGTCACTGGCTTTTTTTTTTTTGAAATGTAGGCTGTCAAATGAAATCAGTTATTCCACATATGTTTAAAACTTGGGTCTCTGGGAAAATAACATGTCTCTGAGCCTGGAAGTTGTCCCTCTGCATAGGAAAAAATGTCATTTTTTTTCGTAATTTCACATTATGCTACAGAGATGGTGTCCAGCTGCTGAGTGCTTCACTTCACAGAACTCTTTTACCATCATACTAGTCTAGATTTATCTCTCACTTAAGTTCTGTGGTATCTGCCTCAGTCTCTGATCTCCACTGTCTGCTTATTTCTCTGTTTAGACTAGATGGCAAATCTACCATATGTTTCTCTCATGTTACTGTCTTAGAAGCTCTCATATGTTACTTCCTTTTTAAGTTGTTAATGAAAACAGTAAATAAAAAGGGCATATGACCATTCTTGCTGCACACCTCACTGGCTCTGCACTTCTCCAGCTGCAAAGGTATTTTCTCTACAGTCCCTCAGACAGTTTATATCTTCTCTGCCAGAGAAACTGAAAATTTAAGTAGATTTTGTGACATGTTTGGTCATAATCCAACCATCTCACAGCTCCCATTTCTTTTCACAGCCCATTTGCTTAAGTGCACTGTAGAAGTGTCTGAGAGGGAGAAAAAAGGAGATGACTATTTTTTTGGCAAATGTATTTCTCATAAACCTTCCATTACTGTCTTTTGTACTTGTTTCTGTGTGGAAAAACTGAAAAGCTTCTAACTTGAGTTTGTGTGACTTTAATTCTGAACATATCATAGTAGGTCTTGTATTTTTACCTTCTGTTCTTCAAATTAAGTAAATCGATATCAGCACCTTTTAGATTGTTGTTCATATAAAACAGGCAATTCACTTTTTCATTTCTCTACATTCTGTTTCCTTTAAAAATTTGCTACTGGACTTTTCTTGAACATACTTTGTCTTCTGTATCAGGTGCATTCCTTCAAGTTGGCTAGATACGTTTCAGTAACTGGTTTTACAACGGAGCACTAAATGTTTGCACAAGCAGCACACCAAAACGTCTGGGATGTAAGCAAATGCTCATTTGAAAGGCCAATGCTTGAACTAGTAACAGGTTTGGCTGAGACTAGCTTCATTTACCTAGCACACAACTCCCAGAAGTGTTCACAGTAGTGTGTTTAGCTTACTGAACTCCGGCAAGTTGATAGAGGGGGAGATGTGGCCTAAAGCACAGGCAGCCCAGTTGCAGAGCTACCTAATATTGCACATCCGTGATGTGAGAAATGTGATGTTTGTGTGTGTGAGTACAATTGCAAAGAATTGTCTGTCCAGTATGGGGAGGGGCGGGGGTGGGCACACAATGAGAGTCTGTGATTTATGGTCAGGACTAGTTTAAGCTTGCCTCCAATAAACCTTAAAAAGTTTTGCAGCACATGACTTAAAATTGAAAAAAAAAAGTTTTTCTCTATTTGAGAATACTAATGCTTGGACATGGCTTTTGTGCGGAAATATTAATTATGGGTCTCCCAGTGTTGACTAAATTGTTATGAGAGCTGTGCCCAGATCCTTGCTTATGTGGCCATGGACAACTTAGTGCTTGTTGTGACAATATTTTTAATACTGTGTTTTTAATTATACCCTTCCTGGGATTGGACTAATTTGGCAAAAACGGATCTTTACTTGCTCAGCTGGTCATTGCCGTGTCTTGTACTCTTTGGCCACAAAACACATGCTTCTATAGAGTGTTTGCATATTGGGGTGCGGGGGTGGAGGGGGGAGGGGAATGTTATATTTAATGAACTCTTGATTCTCTCTGTCTCTCTATTCTGGCTTGTAATAACTGGTTTTGTCCATAGGGTTAGCAAAGTAGAATTTTTTTAGTCTGAAATAATTTGCCAACCAAAAAAAGTTACGTTGTTCAGGGAAATGTTTCTGGTTGTCCAATAGTCCATCTCCATGTGTTTTCTCTTCATCTGGATCATGATCAAGTCTCTTAGCCTTGTCATAACTACCCAAAGCCCTATCTGTTGTCTTGTCAACATTAAGTCTTCCTTATTTTTTAAAATTCTTTATACTGATGAGTTTAAAAACAAGATTTCTGCTTTTACATTTAAATTCTATGTAAGAGTTCAACTTTTTGCTAGATTAAAAATTAATAGATAACTTCCTGCCTTCATTAACTGAATATTAGTAAACTTGCAATTAGTTGAGATTAAGACTGCATTTATCTTGAAGATACAAGGTCAAAGGATATTTTTAGGTTGTTTCCTTGGGTTGTTGTCATTGATGGTGTTGTTTTCCCAAAATTTTCTGCTGTCATGGAGATTTTTCACTATCATATTCTTCTCAGAGTATTTCCTTATATGTTGGGTACCAAATGTAGTTTCAGCAGGTGCTTGGAGTTGAAAATGCTGAACAAGATCAGCTCTATTTTAGTGCTTTGAGTGGTAGTGGCAAGCTTGATGTAACATGAATCTCTGCCATAAACAATGATGTTAAGCAACTGCACGTGCTATTTAGGAGAAAAGCGAGCATCTGTGGTTCAAAACAGCCTCAGAGCTTGTTTTTTAAGGCTTGTGCTTGGATTTTTGGGGGCAGATCTGAGATTTGACTTTCTCGCTGAATGGGAAGTCCTCAGTGCTGATACAAATTCTGGGGATATTTTGGGGTTTGAGAAAAAAAAAATTTGTGTGTAGGTAGCCAAGTCTGTGCTACTTGGATAGAGTGAGAGATGCAGGTTTTAGAGTGAAAGATCAGTGTATCTTTGTTTGCTGGACCAAGGTTTCAAGTTTATACTTTGGGGGGGTGTACTGGGATTGCCTGAGAGGGTGCAAGTTTAGAGTTCTCTTGACAAAGTTTGTGTCGGTTTATGGCACATTTCACACCTGCCAAAGTACTTGGCATCAACTCAGCGAAGATTTTATTGGTAAATGGAATTGGAAACATCTTTAGCCATTGCAATCCATCTTTGCAGTATGTTTTTTATCCCCTCCTGGCTCCCTATACACCTTCCTGTATGCATACTTCTTCTCAGGTGAGAAAATGGTGCAGATGAATGCTGCTTCTGCTCAAAGGGTGGGGGCATATCTGGAATGGATCTTGACTAATACCTCCAAAGAGCAGCAGTAACAACACCCACCTTTCTGCTTCTCCACAGAGAGCAGTCCTGCTCCTTCTTGTAACTCTTGGACAGGCAACAGAAATAAGAGAGATTGGTGTGCATGCATGAGTGGGCATACATGTATGCTCTTGTACCCTCAGGTGACAAACCTCAAGAAACTTTTCAGGTTAACTTGTGTCTTACTCTGAGCTATCCAAGCTTCTTCATGTGCATCATTCTTGTTCCGGCTTCATCTCCCCCAGCTCACAATCTGTCTGTCATGACTCACACAATCTCTGGCTTTGATTTAGACTCCATCTGCTTTCTCAGCCAGTCAGATCCCAGTTCTTCTGTAACACACTGTAGGAGACATTTGGGACTGGAGCAGAACATGTATCTGTATTCAGGAGAGAGGGGGGGGAGATATATTGACTCTAGCCTCAAAGTTTCTTCTTGTCTCATCCATCTCAGTGCAAGAATTTGGTTAAGCTGCAAAATCTAAGTCTGTACTTGTTAGTAATAAGGCTGGGGCTGACTTGGAGAAACTTGTCCTTCCTGAGGGGGTTTGATCTCAAGAGTGTTGCCACTCACTTCACATTTATGTTTTTTTCTCCCCTGCTTATTTAAAGGAGACAACACAGAGCTGGTGGGCTCTGAATTCCAGAAAACAAAAATAAATCTCTCCCTCTTCAAGAGACTAGCTGGGGAGATTTCCCTCTACTGCAAGCTTGTCACAGACTCTCCCACCCAGAAGTAACATCAGAGAGGAACTGGTGCAAGCCCAATCCTTGGAATTAAAGCCGGGAGGGAATTTTCCTAGGGAGACCGGGTTGGAGGTAACCATATTTTTTACTTGTTCCTGAGACAGCTTATGGAAAAACGTCTGTTAAGGTGAAACTTATCACTCTAAGTTAGATAATGCTTTACTAATATCAGGAAAGGGGATGTGGCCCAACATGCAGGAGAATACCCCCAAGAACATATTCTCGGAGCCTTCATTTTTCTCTGTTGGTAAGTGGAAACACTTCCAATAGGCTGCTTGGAACTGCATCTAAGTGCCATGACACACCAAAAATATGATAGAAAGAGATGTAGAATGTTAGAGGAAAGCTGCAGAATACACAGAATTTGATTTTGCCTCTTTACTGAGAAAATATCACAAGGACAGGGAGTTAAACGGAGCAGCATCTTATTTTGGATGCTAAGGTCTTGCATGCATGACATGAACCGACAAGGCATCTTTTTGCAAGATACAGTTCCAAGATCTGCTCCAGATCTTGAACTGGAATAGAGAGGTATGCTGCAGACAAGGGTTGAGGTCTCTGCTGTGAGTCACAATGAAGACAAACTGGCAAAAGTGAGAGCTGGAATTCTCAGATCTGAGGTACGCAGAAATATGTGAAAAGTAGGCAGGGTAGAATTACCAGGAAAGACAGCAGGAGTTTTCAGAGAGAAACCTGTTTTCAAAGTGTAGAAAATGTGGCTTCCCTCTGTTGTATTTCTTGGCAGCCTGCTAACACACCATATTCTTTTTTTTTTTTTTTTTTTTTTGAGTTCTTATATTTTAAGACTATAACTTCATAAAAATTGTGAACAGTGATTCAGAGAGACAAACACAGGTACTTGAAATATAGGTGCATACGTGCTGTTTTACTCCTCTCCCTCCAACACTGGGGGTGCCCCCATTTATGATTTTCCCATTCTATTAAAAAATTCCAGAGATGATGGAAAAACAAAGAGCCTTCCCTCCCTTCCAGTGCTTTTCTTAGAGCCCTGGCTGAATTCAAGACATTAGACATAGACTGAATATTTTCATCCCACCTGTTTTTAGGGCATAGCTCAGCTAAAGAACGGAGCTAACTGCACCCCCATCCCGGAAAATCCCAGAGTAAAAATCAAGAAAGAGGAAAAATGTTCTACATGGGAATGTTTGTGGGGGGATGCAAGATAAGAGCTAGCAGAAAGGAGCTGTAGCAACATGGACAGGATTGCAGTCAGAAGCAGCAATATGCTTCTAGGCTGGAGGTTTGGCTGTTTCCAATGGTACATGCAGGCCAGGTGTGGCTGGAAGGATGACACCGATGGAGAATGAAAAGAGCTGCTCCTCTCCACTTTCCATGTGGCAGATTGACACAGAGCATCCTGATTGTGTCCAGCAGTATTCATATCTTGTTACAATCCCTTCTGCCATGTATGTAGACATGGCAGAAGCCTAAGCATTGTCAGCGTGCCCTTATCCAACTTGCAAGTCCACAGCTGACTCCTGCACACACCTGGATAGTCCAATAGCCTATCAGTCTTTGCACAGAAAGAAAGCAGCAGAAGAAAGGCAGTCCAATGCCCCTTCTCCCAGCTGAATCAATCCTTTGTGGGGATTGCAAAGAACATTCCAAAGTTTCTCTTTGAGGAGCAAACACAAAAAGAAAGACTGGCTCAACTGAGGAGTGTAAAGGACTACTCCCCTTCACACCAGCTATAAGGGTACATCCTCATCCTCATCTTCATCCTCATCCAGGTCAGTGGAGCGTAAGTTTATGTCCTTGAGGATGTCTGAGATGTTTTCAGCAACTGGCCCTGTCAGCTCCATTTCTTCCAACTCGGTATCAGTGGCATAAGTGGAGCACAGGACTTCCCCCTCTTCATGCAAGTGTGATGGCTGGGGGGAATGCGACCTGGGAGGCAGCGGGCTCTCTGTGCCCAAGTCTGCTCCTTGCTGTGCTGCCGCCATGCAGTTGTCCTGCCGGCCCCACACCTGAGTGGCCTGACTGGCCTTCTCACTGCTGATTGAAGTCCGGTTGGTATCGCGGAAACTGGCAAGGGGTGGGCGGAGGCGAACCCCAGAGCGTGTGGAGCCCTCTATTGCCTTCTGGAGCTATGAGAAGAGAAAAAGTTCAATAAAAATGGATGAGAGGGAGGCTGACCCAGCCCTACCCAGCAGAAGATCACAAATAGTCAAGTCACAGCTCTGCCTCTGGGGCCCGTGGAGATCATCTTTTACACTGGTGGCGTAATTTTTCATTACACAGTAAATAACAAATTCCACACCACTTTCAGAGGCAGTGATGACCACTCAGTTAGGAGCCCTACATTCATGAAAAGGACAAACCATCTAACATCCCTGTAAACAACGCCTGCTGCCTCTTCCGAAATACAGTCATCCATTCTTCTACATGGCTTCCAAAGGGTTGACTCGGAATTCATCTCTGGATTGAAAATGTAGTGATTGCCGTTAAATATATATTCCTAGCTGGATCCGCCAGCACCTGTAAGTTATTGCAATGATCCACAGGACATTTGCAGTTGATTAGGAACAGATGAAATGATCTGTACTTACCTCTTCCAAACCCAACACTCCCCTCAGCTTCCCCATACTGGTTACATAGGCATGGCTTAGGCCCAGTAATGAGAACAATGTATGCGTCTATGAGCAAAAACAAAAAAGACCGTTTCAGGGACTTTGGAAACTGCTAACACAATACTTGATGCTAGAGCTGGGACTTGGGATTTAGAAATGAGAATCACAAGGGCACACAAGTCTGTTTCTCTTAGAAAGCCTTCTTAAAAAGACAGCTATCACACTGTTATCAGACTTCTTTTCTTCAGCCTAAATATACCCCATTATTTTCCTGTTCTTCATAGATCATGATTTCTAAACCCTTCTGCATTCTCAGTGCTCATCTGTGGGGTATTTCCAAACTCCAAGTTCTTTAAGCTGACTTCTAGCTGGAGTCTACCTGTGGCCTTACATGAAGTCAATCTTTCACAGCTGGTGTTTGCCTTTTCTTTTTAACATCACATGAGTTACTGAATGTCATGTTCAAATGTAAACTAGAGAAAATCTCATTTCTCAGGAATAAGACATTCTACCCTAATGTAAAAGAAAATCAGGCTGGTTAAATACAATTTGATTATGATAACCTGTGATTTTCTTTCCATTGTGAGTAGTCTCACATTTAGCTCTAACTATGCATACCTCAGATAGTTTGATCATTTATTCCAGCATTTTTTGTGCATCCAAATTAAGTTGACTTCTCTCAGAGTTTCTCATTTGCTCTTTTTTTATGAGAGGTATGAAACTTTCCCCATTTTCAATCTTGAGATGTAATTTCTTGTAACCCATATAGTCTCAAAGATAAATGCTAGTGGTTTTCAGCTGACTTCGGCCAGCCCTTTAGAAAACACCAAACATGTATAAGCTAACCTTATTTTGCTCAAGGCTGAGATCTTACCCCTTTGATAACAGTAATGAATTTTGTGCAAGGCTGACCATTCACACTAAAGGAATATAGATAAAAACTTTTGCTTCAGTAGACTGCTTTCCCCTTCCATTGAGTGAAAGCCCAGTCCTCTCTTACTTCTGATATGCTTCTATAATGATTACTTTTATCCCCAGTCATCCTGTGCTAACTCTAGAAGTTGTATGATCCAGCTTCCTCTTTCCATGTGCTTCAGGTCAGTGAAGAGCCTATGATAGATGGTAGTTTCAAGCAACTCTTTGCATGCACCGAGGCAGTCTCTAGACCCTGACAGAAACACCCTGAGAAACCTAGGAGTTTCAGTGCTGCACACTGACAAACCGGAGTGTGCATCTCAGTGTAATGCCTCCAGCAAGGCATACAATGCTTCTGTTAATGTAGTGGCTGGAAAATCCTATGTGGTGTCCAAAAGCTATTTTAATAAATGCACTCAAACTTCTTATCATGTAGCCTTTGATTTTCCAGGAGATTGGAGGTACACGCAAGAGGTTATAGGCAGGAGGTTATAGGAACAAACTGACCTCTGTAGTTGCATATGGAAGTAGCTGGTGATAGTAGTTGTAGGTGAAGACAAGGAGAAGAAATAAATCATAGACTAGACTTGCAATGATAGATAGGGTGGAGAAAAACAGTGTATGCCTCAATGTTGTGTTTTAACCCCAGCTGGTAATACCATGCAGCTGCTTGCTCACTCCTCCTGCTCCCCAGTGGGGTGGAGAGGAGAATTGGAAAGAAACAAAAACTCATGGGTTGAGATAAAGACATAATGATATACAAATATATACATATACAAAACTAATGATGCACAATTTCTCACCACCTGACAACCCAATGACTGACACAGCCCGTCCCAGCCAGTGAACACAGAGTGAAACTGAGAGCAGTCTTGGAATGATCCCAAGAAGTGATCTCGGAACAGCAATTTCCTCAGCAGTGATCTCAGAACTGCAAGTTTCAGAGGGAGAGAGCAAGGCAACGAACAGCTGAATGAACAAAAGCGTGAGCAAATGAAAGGCACCTGGCCCACCAGCCAACCTCCACTTACATACTGGGCATGATGCCTACAGTATGGAATACTTTCTTTGGCCAGTTTGAGTCAACTGTACTGGCTATATCTCTCCCAGGTATATGTGCACCTACACATTAGCAAAACCTGGGAAGTTGGAAAAAGTCCTTGATCTCTTAGCAACAACTAATATCAACATTCTTCACATACCAAATCCCATACTAAATCCAAACCACAGTAGCCTGTGAGGAGAACATTAGCTTCATCCCAGCTGAAACCAGGACTCTCAGAGAGACACCTGCACCCACCTTGTGCAGGGAAGTTCTCTCCACCAGTTGGAAAGGGGAAGGGTCTATGCGGCAGCTGTCAAAGCACACATTTTTGTTCAGCTCCTCCTGTTCCCAGGCATCTATCTGACACAGGAAAAGAAGAGGAATTGCTCTTACTGTAATCAGCTGTGTTTCTGTCTTGTGTACCCAAACTAGTCCTGTTCTCCTGTTAATGCTTCCTTTCTATGTAAATCATTCATCTTGCCCATTATATCACAACCCTCAGGCTTCCCATCCCTTCCTTGACAAATATCAAGTCCTTATGGAAACAGAACAATTATAGTACCTCAAGAGGTTTTTTGAGAGGGTGAGGTTTTGCTCATTCCAGCTTAAAGAGGGAGTGGACATCTTATCTTTCCTTTCTGAGTGCACCTTCCACTTGTCATTGCAAGATAATAGTTCCTTTGTGTAAAACATGAAGGAACAACATAGATCCATAGAAAGATTTAGGTAAGAACGGACCTGTGAAGTTTTCTAGTCCAAAACCCTGCTCAGAGCAGGGCTGACTTCAAAGCTAGATCAGATTACTCAGGTCCTTTCTCAGCATATCTAGCAGAACAATCTCTTCTCTTATTGGGTAACTCTAAGAAGAAAATGGCTTTAGCTATAGCTTTATGTGGCAATCACTGAGGCTACTGGAGTTTAGGAACACTTACAAATGGTAGGAAATGGGAAAAAGAAGCACTCAGTTAACCTCACGCTCTTTCTGCACCCAGTCTTACCTCTTCTGGCCTCATTGTGTCAATGACTTCCAATGGCTCCTGTAGGAGAAAACACTGTTCAGGACAAAGAACCCACCATTTCACAGAGTACAGAAAGAAAAAAATTGCACAGCCTTCTCACCCACGTGGTCCCCTTTTTGTTCCAAATGCTATATTACTGAGTGTATAGATTTTTTTTTTTCTTATACAAGTGTCCTCTGTACTTGCTGTGCTCCCCTTGCCAAAGAAGATGGACTATAGAATACTGGTGGAGAAATTCAGGTGCCTAAACATGGTCATCTAGTACTGCTTTAGATGCTCTCAGATATCCCACATGGGGTCCAACCACTGTCCTAGAGTGGATGGGTCTTCCATAGGCTCTGTAGGATATCCACCAACCCTGTGCAGGTATGTCAGAGACCCAAGGGCATCTAACATGGCACAAGCCAAAAGCATTTTTTCATTTTTTATCTGGCTAAAACTGTTTGCCAAATGGAATAAAACTGCACTTTATCCAGGTTAGCCAAAATAACAGTGTTGTTCACTGAGAAAAAGATGCCCACACTCAGTCATGATGGTAACCTTGACACCTGAGCACAGATGGCTCTTTAGGAAGATGTACACTCCTTTACAGTAATCACACCCTTTCCCCTTGGAGAGAGTTCCCCACTGATGCTGGCAGAGTTCAGGACCATAAGCATGTCCACACTTTGGCCAGATGCTGAATCGCTCTGAGTAGTAGGTTCTATTTCTATTGCATTCCCTTCCCTCTTTGGGGTACAACTAGTCTCTCTGTAACCCTAACCTGGACGGCACTCTCTGTTTCACACGGACGATTGTAATGGCGTAACAGCTGCTGGATCAGTTGCCTCAAACTCCTGAAATTGCCTGAAGGATGAAAACAAACACATAGATAAAAGAGAAGAACAGGTGAGAGACAAAAATGCAAAGTCCCATGCCCAACTCCTTGCCTGAGGCAGGCTGGAAAATAATATGAGGGACATAGTAGACAGTATATAGCAGGGTTGACCTTGACAAAATCTAGCATTCAAATTGTAAGATGGTGCCTGGGACATGCCAGAATAAATATTCCCATGCAATATCTTTTCCTCAAAGAGAGGAAACAAGCCATTTCAAAATAGCCCTTGCAGATAATATTTATAGATCACTATCCCTGAAGAAAAAAAAAAAAAACGCAAAACACCCCCCCCCCAAAAAAAAAAAACCCAAACCACTAACTCAGTAAACAATCCGATACAAGGGATAAACTGCTGTGACTAGAGGTTTCTGCAGTCCACAAAGAGAATGTGTTTTGGAGGATAGGTATGGAAAGGGGAGGTGAGAATTTTGAAATTACTTCAAAGACAAAACAATGTGATAGGTACAAAGAGGTGAGGAGTCCATGGGTTGTGCCAGCAGTGTAATGGTGGGAATGAAAAAGACTGCAGAATTATTCTCCCAAGCAGAACAGTCAGGAATTAGCAAAGAGGAGGAGGGTATGGTGCTATTGTGAACAAGGCTGTGGAGGAAGGTTGGTCAGATACAGTGACAGCTGTGAGCCAAACTAAAAATTATGGCAGGAAAAGCCTCGTGAAATCATCCCTACTCCACTTTCTCTTCCTGAATCACTCAGTACTAGTTTAACATAAAATGTCTCACACACTGTCCTTGTTTTGATGTTTCTGATTTGGTAAGGAGGGTCGATGGCTGTCCCAGCATTCTACTGCCCCAGAAGCACAAAGTGAATTTTCCTTTGCCTCAGAGGTTTAGTCATACATGAGTAGTGTTAAGGAACCAGAATGGTGCTATATGCTGTATTACATACTAACTTTTGGGTACCTAAAAGCACGAGCCAGAGCCCTATCCTCTGTACGAATTGTCAAGACTGGGCTACACCTCTGTGCTTACTCACTCTCTGCATATTTCAAGACACATAAAGACTTATCCCCCTCTCTCCCCCATCCTGCATCAAATATACATGATATAGGAATCAGAAATAAGCTGAATACAGTCTTGGAAGCAAAGTTAATAAAGGCTTGGGTGGCATACAAAGAACACAATACGTCAGTGTTTGTCCATCATATTAATGTAGCTGAAACAAAGTGATGTGTGTCTACAGGGAGGAGCTGTTCAGTCTTGGCGATGGCTGAACAACAGCCTAAGCTACTCAAAATACCAAGTACAGATCTTTAGCTCTCAGGCTGCTTTTCCCAGGGCAATTCATTCACAGGGTGAAGGAGGCAAGAGATGTGATCCTTCCGTGCAGGCTCTCAAAAAATGTCCAAGAAGATGTTATTGCAAAGGATGGAGTGGGGAGTACTGACAGAGAGAGAGCAGCCTGAATGGATCTACTTTTGCCATGCTCTCTGAGGGACCACAAACAGAAGATATTTCCAGATACATTACACTGATGTTGAGGTGGATTAACAAAGTACCTTTAATACAGGAATAGCAGAGAAAGCTGCATCTTCTCAGTCTCTGGGAAATCAGCACCTCGCACAGGCACGTACACACAGTTAGCATGAAAAGTTCCACAAGCTGGCTAGGATGCAGCTGAGGTATGCCAGAAGTTACCATACCTGGGAGTTGCTGTGGCTCCAAAGTTTCAGGCATTTGTTTAAGAGGACTTGTTGGGCCATTGAGCTCCTCTGGGTAACTAGGAGTGGGACTTGGGGGCTGAGGCAGCTGTTACAGAAAGGAGAGAAAGTCATAGAATCATAGAATCCTGGAATAGCTTGGGTTGGAAGGGACCTTTAAAGGCCATCTAGTCCAACCCCCCTGCAATGAGCAGGGACATCTTCAACTGGATCAGGTTGCTCAGAGTCCCGTCCAGCCTGACCTTGAATGTTTCCAGGGACTGGACTTCTACCACCTCTCTGGGCAACCTATTCCAGTGCCTCACCACCCTCATTATAAAAAATTTCTTCCTTATATCTAGTCTAAGTCTACCCTGTTTTAGTTTAAAACCATTACCCCTTGTCCTATTGCAACAGGCCCTAATAAAAGGTTTGTCCCCATCTTTCTTATAAGCTCCCTTTAGGTACTGAAAGGCTGCGGTAAGGTCTCCCTGAAGCCTTCTCCATGCTAGCCTTTTTTCATTAGGAGAGGTGCTCCATCCCTCTGATCATTTTTGTGCCCCTCCTCTGGCCCTGTCCCAACAGGTCCATGTCTTTCCTGTGCTTAGGGCTCCAGAGCTGGAGGCAGCACTGTGGGGTCTCACCAGAGTGGAGCAGAGGGGCAGAACCACCTCCCTTGACCTGCTGGCCACACTGCTTTTAATGCGGTCTAAGATACAGTTGTCTCTTTGGGCTGCGAGCGCACATCGCCCGCTCATGTCAAACTTCTCATCAACCAGTACCCCCAAGTCCTTCGCAGCAGGGCTGCTCTCAATCCCTTCATCTGTTGCCCCAACCCATGTGCAGGACCCTGCACTTGGCCTTGTTGAACCTCATGAAGTTCACATGGGCCCACTTCTCGAGCTTGTCCAGGTCCCTCAGGCGTGTCAACTGCACCACTCAGCTTGGTATCATCTGCAAACTTGCTGAGGGTGCACTCGATCCCACTGTCTATGTCACTGATGACGATATTAAACAGTACTGGTCCCAATGCAGACCCCTGAGGGACACCACTTTTCACCAGTCTCCATCTGGACATTGAGCCATTGACCACTACCCTCTGGATGTGACTATCCAATCAATGGTTGCATTGTCCACCCTGTGTCATTTCTTTCTCAGCCTCCCCAAATGCCTTATTGCTTCTTAAGCATCCTCTGTGTTGCAGTCTCTCTGCTACTCTCCCTCACCTCTCCCTTCTCATCTGTATCCTCATCCTCATCGACATAAGCAAAAGATTCACGCTTCAGCTTTGGCAGGGTTGCACATGGTCCCTTGCTGTGCCCATCATAGGGTGACTCAGCCAGCTTCTGCTGCATTTCTCTGTTGAGGAGCCGTCGCCGTTCTGGGCTTATATGTCTCTGGAGGAGAGCCTGTAGTTCAGATCGCTCCACAGACCCCAGAAGGATCATGGTCTCTGCATAACACAGAGCAGAGAAGCCATTAAACCACCACAAGGTTTTGAATGTCCTCTGCCACACATTGCCCCTTCCTCCCTCCAGCCTCTTCAAAGTGCTTGGAATCGTACTATCTTGAGCTGTACAAGAGTCATTGACCAGCCCCGCTAGTTGCTGTGGGGCTGTGGGAAGCACGCCATCCCTGAGTTGCGCCATTCCTCAGCATCACATCAGAAGCAGGCTCTGCTTATGCAAGATCCCTCCCTATTGTCACAGTTCAGTCCACAAACTTCCTGCACACCTCCCTTACCTGATATATCTGCTTCACTCCCCACACTCCAGCCTACCTGTCTGACCAGCTAAAACAGCCTTCTGTCATAGTGGAAAATTTTTAGGACGATTTTTTTTAATGTAGTGGGTCATACTGTCTCCTTCACAGCATGCAATTTGAGAGCTAGTTTCTCTGGCTCATTAAGCTGAGAGACTCTTCAGGAACAACAAGTTTCTCCACATCATTGCTTACCTGGTGAATCCACCAAAGGTAAAGTCTTAACAGTGGTGCTTTGGAGTAGAGTTTGCAAGTCTCGGTATTTACAGTTGGAGGAGACGAATTTCATATCTTGGACCATAATATCCTCAACAAAGATATTGTATTTGCTGTGAATTTATGAACGATAAGGTGAAGAGTTAGCATATTAAAAATGTCTAGCAGATAAATTCCTTTAAAAAATATAAAGACCACTTCTTTAAAAAGTTTTCTGAGTACAGTTGCTAAATAATCTTCAATGAGAGTAACCAAAGAGGACTTCACACCAAGATCAACATAGATTAACCAGATTTTCATTACAGTTGTATTCCACTCCATTACCCCTCACCATAAGCCCCCCCTATATATA